>JAQFZW010000022.1:0-171689 GCA_034687055.1 Heteromurus nitidus | reverse complement strand
GTTGTGATTGGGATCTACCAGATAATGATTAAAATATTGATAGAAACTTTTGAATGAATGTTTTCTTCCACAAGCTGTGTCGAGACGAAAGTCAGTGCCAGCTTGGGTTTAATGATGAATGACCACATTTTTGTGCATGGCTAAAATTATATATAATGTAGTACACAACTTACAACCCAGGAGTTACCTAATTGAGTTTAGTTAATAATACCGATAACAATAAAGGAAATATAAGACAAGGAAATGGCATATTTGAAAGCGTATTTGTGTACAGAATTTATAATCAGGTACATAAAATTATCTGCCATGTGCAATGGAAATATATGTAATTCTAATATTTAAAAGTCAAATGATGTGAATTGATGAATTGAATTTTCTTCAAATGTAATTTCAAATTCAAATTTTCTAAGCTTTAATGTTAACCTAGCTGCCAATTTGATAATTATAAGTTTATACGTTGAAGTAGCTGTGTCGAGACGAAAGTCAGTGCCAGCGGTTTAGAAATAAAGGCTGTATGATGTTGAGATATTTATATAGTTTTATTACTTATTTACTTTAAAGTAGCAATCTCTTCGAATTTGTGAGATGTGCCTCGTACATCAAGTTCATCGGGGTGGGATAATTTATATGGAATATACTTTTCCCTAAATATTTTCATCGTGTACATAGCATCTACTTCTGGGATATGAATTCCACCTTGAATATCAATGTTGAAATAATGAAACACAAGTGACCGAAGTCCAATATTTCCAGACGCCTTCACATAAAACTCATGCAAATCGAATACATCGTAATCCCCTTTTTTCATATCAAGTGCTGCAAAATCGCTACCCGCATTAATTAATACTACAAGCTTGTCTGTGAAAATTTCATGCAACTTTCCTTGTACTATGTCCAGTTCAATTCCGGACTGAAAAGAATTTTTCGTGAACCCGGTTATCTTCTTAGCTGTTGGTGTCAGATACACTTCGTCGGGATGATGCTTAATTGTCGCCTTGTAAATTACGTCACCGTCAAAAGATACAACTGCAACAGTGGCAGCAACATTTTTGCATCTTGGCTTCCCTCCTGATTTCCGACCAACAATTTTTGAAATAAATTCACAGTCCATGGCGACAAATCCCTCACCATACTCGGCCCACCACCCTACTTGAACTGGCACTGACTTCCGTCTCGACACAGTTCTTTCGGGGTAAAGTAACTGCTCTCTAGCATGGTAAGTATGGGAGGAGCATAGTTCACGAACTTCATTTTCACGGTAGTTGGGCAAAAGTGCCTTAATAAATGCTATAAGATCGTATTCGGGTGTACATCCTGCCCAGTCCACAAGTTCTTTCTGCAAAAATAGAAGTAATTATATATTATAATTATATTAGAGACAGCATATCTAGTTTTATTTAATGCCAAATTCACAGAAATGTTATAAAGCACTAACCCAATTGTCAAGTTCAAACCACTGATCCTCATTATCGTTCAGGAACTCCGATGTTGGCTCGAAGGAGAATTTCCGTTTCTTTTTTATTTTTGAGAGGATTCCTTGCACATTCCGGATTCCTTGAGGACTTAAATTACTTAACAGCATCTTCATCAGTCCTTGACGATTTTCTTTGCATGTTGAACGGCTCCAATCAGTAATAAAACCCTGCAGTTGATGACACTATTTAGTTGCTGTGTCGGGACGATTGTCAGTGCCAGCAATTGAATATTCCACTAATAATTTGTTAAACTCACATGAAATGCATTCCATATATGCGCTCCTCCAATGATCCCTAATTGTTGCTCAGCCATCTTCGCGTCAGGCTTCAAATATTTTAAATAGTATAAATATTATGATATCTGACATTGAATTATTTTAGATAATAATACCTAATTTTAGTAACAAACTCTAAAAAATAAACTTACCCAATTGTGTTTGCGGTCTAAACTTAAATACGATGAGTTGATACAAACGAACGTGCATACCAAAACCTCGACAGAATCCAACTAAGAAGCACATCTCCTTGATTTGTAATAGATAGAAGTATCAAAAATGATGAATTGTTTTTGTTTTGGCATTTAAAATGACAGAAGAATTGGCGCGGATTAGTTTGCTCGATGATGTTTTGCATTCATATTTAAGGGCGAATATTCCCCGTTTTGCCCATTATTACCCGCTTTTCACGGCTTGGGGAATATGGGGAAAACCCGGGTATTCCCCACCCACAATATTGCCCGTTTTAGCCCAGAGCCATGTCTGCTCGAGAGCGATTTCTGTCACGGGGTGAGCGGAGCGAGAGCGGGAGCGCATTCAACCCAATCGCTCCGCTCAACGCTCCACGCAAATGGCAGCTCTAATCAACACAGAGCGGAGGAAGGAGAGAACAAGCAGCAGCAACCAGTCGGACGTCTATTAATGTGGATCGAGTGAAGAGTTAGCTTATAACAAAGACCTTCTCTCTCTCTCGTCGAATAGACTCGCAGATTTTACAAGTGAGCCGCACATATAAATATGTTCATATCCAACTCACTTTCTCCACCAGTGGAGCTGGATAAATATATGCAAAGAGTAAAATCAGCAAAAGGAAAATTCTTTCACGTTCATCCAGTAAAGGAGATGTGGATGTGGTTGACTGTTTCACATACAAGTTATGTCATACACACACGGCTCACTCTCTCTCATGACGTTTTTCCTCTGGAATATGTCGAAGAACATGTGGGAAACTGGGGTGAATATATTTACGTAGCATTCCGGTTGTCTTTCCCAAAAGCGTCTTCACTTCCGCCCATATAGTTCAGCACCATGGCCGTGTTACGACCCCAGAGGTTTTTTATTATTATTTTTTCTTCTCTCCTTCCCTTTTCGGCTGTTGCTTTGATGCACACACAGTGAAATAAAAACGGGGAGAAATGGCTGGAATAAGTAATAAAAAGGACAATCATCTATTCACTCCTGCACATGTGTACAGCTAGCTCTCTCCCCGTCTCTCACATACGATCTGCATAGCCACACTTGTGGAAAAAAATGTAATAACAGAGAGCGTGTGCCACCAACCAAACCTGTCATATGTGTGGCTTGGCTTCCCTTCCACACACACACACACACAAATGGAGTGTGGCAAAGATAAAATGTGTTTGTGAAAAAAGATAGGTGAGCTGAAAATGAGCAGTTGTGCTCCGGAATTACGATACAATAATAATACATAATAGAACGTTATGTTCTTCAGGTTAGCCCGACTTGAGAGAATTTTTTTTTTTGCTTTCTCTTCCCTCTGGCTCCGTGCCTTCATTTATACATGCATGAGAATATAATGGAGCGCTAAGGATGTCGAACGTGGTAATACAATGGCAAGGATGATGATCAGTGTGATGATGATGAGTCTGGGAAATGGACCTTTTTTCTAGGTTATCTCAGTTAAGTCGGCGCATACCAATTTCTCCCAACTGTTGAAAGTCTCGAGGAAGAGAACGAGAGAGAAGACCTGGTAAGTTGGGGAAAGCCCAGCTAACTCATCCTGTGTTGTGTGTGAGTGAGAGAGAGAGAGATGTTATGTGAGCCTGAAAACATTCCGCGTTTTTTACCACTCTTCCTCCCCATCATCCGCCATGCGTGTGTCTGCTCTTCTGATAATCATATATACACTCGTTGAGCTTCCTCCACAGAGTGCAAAAAATACTATCGAGTTTTGTGAAAGGAAGGGATAAGGAGTAAAAATCACAAGTAAAAAGGCTTCTCTTTACTCCGTACTTTTTTATGGGTGGAAAAACGTTATCACATTCTGGATTCAGGGATTCAGTTACGCTATACTTTTTACACTCGGTATGGGTTCACTCCATTTCCCTACATTTTTTTCTTCCTCCTCCTCCAATACATATATCTCTTCACGATGATAAAAGGAGACGGAGGAGACCAGTGAGGATATCCTCTCTGGAAAGCCGAGCTACTCGAGAGAGAGTGTGTAACCTAATATAGGTGTCTTCCTTCCCAAAATCGATGTAAGTAAAATGTGGTTGTTGTGTTTATGCATGTGTCTCCTTCCCTGTGTGCGAGAGAGAAAGATATATGTACTACGAGCACAAATGTATATATTCCACATGAGCGCACAAGGAAGACACAAATTCATACACAATACTTATATATGCGCCTACGTAATACCCAGAAACATGACAGTGTGCGAGGGGAGAGAAAGGAAGACGAGCAAGAGAGAGAGAGAAAGAGCTTTTTATGCATGCACAAAACAGTGGGAAATGCAATGGAAAAAGTGGGAGTGAAAGGAAACAGTTCGGCATGTGTCCTCTATATTCTCAGTCATATGCAGTGCGAAAAAGCGTCCAAGCGACTCACGACTCACTACTTTTTTTTCCTCCTCAGTCACTTGGCCTCACATAAAATAATATATAAATACATACATTAGTACATGTGTGTGGACAATATGCGTTTTTCTCTTTCTCTCTTTCTCCATGTGTGTGTACAGCTGTAAAGGTTGTGGTATTAGGAACTACTTTGAGATATTGTGTGGCTTTTTCTTCGTCCTCTTCTCTCTCTCTTCCTTTTCTGTCCACGCTACCTAACCTAACACACAGAGTTTAGCTTTCCCTACTTTGCCATGTACATTATACCGGGACGAGTAGTAGTATTAGTCGCCATCCCATTTTCTCCGTTACCTTCTTTTTATACTTATGGACATTACGGTATTACGGAGGTAAAACGTGTGGCGAAAGAAGAAGGGAATAAAAGTTAGATGTTCGGCGAGGAGTGTGACTTGCGAGTTTGACTTTGACGGGCAATAATGTTCCCCGTCTCTCTCTGTGAGAGAGCCGAATATACTGCCAATAATATTACCAAAACATTAACCACCACTATCACCACATAACCGCACCTCGCGAGCACTAAGACTATTGCCTCGATCATTATCAACCTCATCATCGGTGGAGCGAGTCATCATTAGCAGCAAATGCTGTCCCCTACCGTCTCCTGCTTGCTGACGGAGACCTCGCTCAAGGTGGTGGCTGCTGTGTATAATTTCCGTAAAGAGTAGAAAATGAGAGAAAAAGTTTCCCATTTCGTGAAATAACATTTTTCCTCCTCATTTTTATACCATCATCATTTCCCTTCTTTTGTTCTTCCACTGACATTTATTCGATTCCGAGGGAAAAAAGAAAGTCTCAGCAAAGAAAGGATTTTTTGTACCGTTAACGTGGTGAAGGATAGAGAGAGCACACCTACGCGATTTCTCTCTTTTCTGCAACGTAATCCAAAAAGCAGTGATCTCCGAGTGAAATATAAAGTTTAATGATGTCCGGCTTAAGGAGGTTCAGCGGTGTGTGTACCCTTCTCTCTCCATATAATAATGGTGCATTATATAAGACGTCATTTCGAAAATGTTATTGTTGTTATTAGTGGTCACATTGTGGGTTAGCTCGTGAGAGGAGGAAGGGTAGTGTGGCAATCCGTCTTCCATCTTCAAAGAATTCTACAGACTAAGGAATATTCATCAAAGTTACAGGGATTATATGAGTTTTACCCAAAAACGGAGTCAAGCGAGATAGGAGCCTTGGCGAGGGAGGGAGAGAAAGAGAACAAGATTGTGCAATATTTTGCAGAGAGAAATGTAATGTTGGATTGTGTCGAGTGGCGAGAAGCAGGGTACATAGTGCATAGGGAGTGGAGTGCGCTATCATTTCCGCATTGTGATACAAATAAGCTACTCCTTCTCTTATTTGCAATGAGGGGAGAGGGAGTACTACTCTAAAGTTACATATATTTTTATCACAAATCCTTGTTCCTTGTGAATGTTGTGGAGCATATAAAATATAGTGTGTGGAGAGAGGAAGGGACGATAGTAGCCATAAAAGCTAGTATTTCAATGAGTTCCTCAAGCTCCGACTCGTGGATTCTCATAGCCCTAACCATTCTTGTGGTCCTTCTCCTGTTTTATCTTTCCAAGAAGGTAAGTTGCTCCTGCTGGCATTGGAGAAGAGTTTGGAAAAAAGAGAAAGTAGCATGTATGTGTGTACAGCGTGCTTGTTATTTCGCTAGGACCTAGCATCATTTTAACGGGCTCATATAATCCAGGAAAATACACCGTTGGGCCCACGGATTCAGAATCCATTTTCACGCAGCTAGAGAGAGATATATATATTCTGTGTGGTACTTTGCCGAGGTGCTTCACTCACTACTTTTTGTTCATACCAAGAGAGAGAGAGAGAGAGAGAGAGAGGAAATGTATAGAGAGTGGGCATCACATACACGCAAAAAGGGAAAGTACATAATATGTCTTCTTTTTTTGGGGAGGAAAACATTTGTTTTATCATGCTTTTTCCCAGGTTTCTCAGTTTCATTTAAAATTGATTTCGCTCTGTCTACCCCCAGTGGTTTTCCGTATTAACTTTCCAGTTTTCTGACATTCATCTTTCCTACCTTCTTCCATTCTTCTTATGAGGGCACATATTATATGAATTTCTCGATGCAACTTCTTGAGCCAAACTCTCCAGTGGTGTATTGTACTGAACAAGGACTTGAACATATGTTATATCAAGTCCCATTTTTTCCTTTTGCCAAAACTAAGACATGTCTTGTCTTCTTCCATTAGTTTCCTATTCTTTTCAAATTTAATATATATCTTGCGGCAAAGTAATCGCAAAAAGAAAAATCCGGTCTTATATAACTCAAAAAAGTAGTGCATAGCCCGCATTTTTTCTCGAATGGGAAGATAGATAGATGCTAAGCTATTTTGAAGGATGTGGGTTCCTGGTGGTATGTTCATATTTGCAGGCAGAGATCCATTATTGAGTTAGAAACATCTTTTTTTGTACATTTTCCCATACTATTATTTTTGTGTTTCCATTTTCAGATGATATGCAACAGCTACGGGAGTAGTGCAGACAACACTCCGACCACATCACCATCCTCATCCCTAACCTCATCAACATTCTCCGAGTTTGGGAGAAGTCCACTTGAAACAGATCCGTCGAGTCCAGAGACTGATGATCTCACAATTGATATTGCCGATTCGAGAGATTATCATCGCTGTCGGATGGAGCGGAGTGGGTGCTGCGAAGACGGGATGAGGAGCAGTGGTAGTTTTACAACTGCAGCCATCATCGGCAATACCAATAATCTCGCTCTCAGCAACTCTGTCACGTCTAATGGGCGAAGGAGAAGAATGGACTTTAGTTGTTCGCCCCCATCATCATCATCATCGCCACAACCAATCCTCTTCCCAATATCAATCATCGCGAGTCCAGACTTGGACCGGAAAACGATGCTAGAAGCTCAGCTACGTAATCAGATTGCTAAAATTGTTCAAGCTGAACGAGAGCTCCAGAGATTGACTCAACTGCTCGCTATCGAGCAAGGTATATATATCAAAAGAGGATGCTCTATATATTTCCTTACATTGACTAGATAGCGAGAGCGAGAGAGAGTGCTTTATTAAGGGTAATCTCTGAGTTCATTACATTCCAATTTATTCCCTCTTTGTCTGACTACAAACACTATACGATTTCCTTTCTACGCCTTCTCGCCATCAGAAATATACTCGTGGGATACATGCATCTAATGAAATGAGTGTAAATAATGTGCAAAAGACTACTTTGCCCTGTTCCAGCTCCATACCGCCCGCCTACCTCATACATCCTCCAGACAGAATGCTAGGCAGCTTGCCCACATAATATCTATATCCTTTTACCCGATTTCTTCGAATCGTTACAGAAATGTTTACTCGTTGTGGCTTCTGGAATTTAGGGGAAAATTTGTTCGTACATCGTTTTAATCCATGATTACGCCGACAAGCATAAATAAATTGAAAATTGGTTCAAATATTTTCCCGAGGCAGTGGGGAAAGTATATACTTATAAATATCCTAACACTTCAAACAGCTTACGTGAATTGATATGAAGGGCATCTCTGAGAAATAATCTATTTTTGCTTAAAGCACTTGTATAAAGTTATTAGTAGATTTGGCATTTTCGGCCTTTTGGTGGTGGATTTTTGTGGATGATAATATACTCAAGCTGACAGATTAAATAAAGAAAATCAAAGCAGATATTTTGATATTTTCTCGTGTCTGTCTTTGTAGGAGTGGACTGCCAAGGCTACATTGCTGCAGCGAGGGCATCCCTACACCGCCACCATCAACAGCAACAC
Organism: Heteromurus nitidus; assembly: GCA_034687055.1. Classification (NCBI taxonomy): domain Eukaryota; kingdom Metazoa; phylum Arthropoda; class Collembola; order Entomobryomorpha; family Entomobryidae; genus Heteromurus; species Heteromurus nitidus. The sequence continues at coordinate 163,564 of JAQFZW010000022.1, read as the reverse complement.
CACCACCATCATCATTTTCCTCACGAGATGGTTTTCCCATCAGATTCCTCCACGTTATCATCTCCATCAGGAGCGGAAGCAACAGAGGGAACCTCCGCAACATCAGCCACTACGACTACATCTCCACTTGAGCCTCTTCCCCATTCAACATCAATGGAGTCCGCTGATCCAAATCCACATGCAACTATTATTCCCTCTTCTGCCACTGCTGCAACTCCCACCGACACCACCACGATTTCTGCTCCAACTCCCGCCAGAGCTGCTGTGGATGTTGCTGATAGTGGAGGTGGGAGTCGTGATGATCATCACAATACTAATGCTAGAGGGACGACCGCAACACCCGGAAATCATCAGCGAAATGAAAGCCTCCTTCCACGCTCTTCTCACTTTCTTCCGAGTTCAAGGAGATGTATCCCTCCGCCGCCACAAGAGCATCAGGATCAGCAGCAGCAGCAGCAGCATGTTCACAGCTCCGTAATGAACACGACGACGACGACTGGCCCTTCCTGCTGCCGTTGCAACCTTTGCTGTTCCACAAGAGCGAGAATGCTGATGATAAGAAGACTGTTACCTCTGTCGTTGGTGCAGCTCGCGGCAGCAGCAACAGAAGGTGCAACAACATCAGGCGGAGTCAACTCCTCTGACTTTAGATCATCCCTGGCCTCTTCTAATCCTCATTATCAGCATCAGCAAAGCACAACAGAGAGACCAACACTCGCCACAACGCAATCTGTACCTGACCCACAATCTGGTCTTTGTGATCCTCCATCTCGACTTCATCATCATCATCATCATCGCCATCCTCAAGTTTTACTAGAAGATAATCCACCCGCTTACGAAGAATGTGTTCGTTCCACTCACTTCTTCTCCCAGGGAGAGGCAGACAGCTGGGGAAACGAGGGGAGAAAGCAGCAGTGTTACTCGTAGTGGAAAAGGAGAAAGTTAGAGAGAGAGAATGGGGAAAAGGGGAAAAGCATGTGTTTGTATGCGCAAGCTTTATCATACATAAATGACGAGCTAATTTTCGCGAAAACTTGCCGAGCGCCAAAACATTCACTTTTAGTGTGCATGAGGAATTGACAAGTCTAGTTAATCATAAAAGAATCTATCCAAAGAAAACTAGAGAAGAAGAAGTAGCACGTCTAGCGCATTACAGACAGAGAGAGAAGGAGAAAAGGGAAACTCTCTTCTGACAAGTTGTGTAACACACATTTGAGAAGTGGCGAGATAGAAAGTGAAGGAGAAAGTTTTTAACAAATGTAAACATGAATGGAAATATCCTTCGTGTTCGTAGTACCACCACGTTTATTGAGTGGAATAAGAAGAATATTAAAAGAGATACAATGATGATTTTGATGTTCAGTTTTACAAAAGGCATATTATTATTACAATATGCTCAGAATGTATATCAGCATATCATCCTCCTCGAAGAAAAGTTAACTAACGACTATATGTTTTTAGTTTTCACCGCTGACTGAGAGTGCAAGGTTCTCTCCTATCTTCCACGACTTTCGTAATAAAATTTGAGATCTACTCTCTCTCTGTAATAAGGCACACACACTTTTCCTCTAGCTATTCTTTTGTAAAAAGCTCATCGCGACTCCACTCTCAATTGTGTACTGTCCTGTATTTTTCATCCGCACAGCTAATATTCTATGTAAGTAAGTAATAATAATATAGACAAAGTACACATCTCATAAATTGGAAAAGTTTTTGTGAGAGCAAATAAAAGGGAAACTTTTCACAGTAATCTAATAGTCGAATTGCTTTCTCTCCTTTTTACTCGCTTACTCCGTGTTGACGACGACTATCCTTTCCCTCCTCAACTTATGTCTTGGGTGAAAGTATAAAAAGATGTGGAGGCAGTATCTGAGTGTGATATGATGATGATGTGGTGTGTGTTCCGTCTTTAAAAATTTCTTACCTTAGGACCGGGAGCAGGAGGTACGATGAGCGTATGTAACAAGTTGCATCAAATATGCTTGCAAAAACATATGGCCAACTTGTGTTTTTCCTCGGATCCACAAGTATGTAATGGTAAGTTGACTCGTTATAGGAAGACTACATCCACACACTTGAGTAAATGAAAATGAGCGTCTCGGAATTTTTGATCCTTTAAAGTGAGTTTTAACTGGGAAGAGAGAGGTCGGATGATGTAACTACTAAATGATACATGCTTTTACCAAAAGTGTGCGCAACTTTATCTTTTTGTGTATTCGCCTCTCGAAGGGAAAACAGCGAGATTATTACTTGAGCAAGTAAAGCAAGGTCTCAATCATCAAATATAACAAGGGTTTAATATAGAGAGAAAAGAAATCTTTTGTGAAAAAGGGACAAGGAGCTAGAGCACTCTCTCTGCTACTTTACTCCGGAAGAGGAGAGAGAGAGAGAAAAAAGAGGTAAAAAAAGTCGAAGAAGAATAGAAATGTCCTCTACAATGCTTTTCAACCATCTCATTAGCTACGAAAAAGTTCTCTGCTGCAGATTGTCTCCCTTTCATCTCCACTTTTTCTTCTTCGTCGTCGTCGTCCGCACGTACTCTTTACGCAGTCTGCATACACACTCGAGTATAAATGGGGAGATACATTTGCCCAATGTTTGGTTTTAACACGCTTACGCACTCATTTACCCAAAGTAGCTCAATATCTCTGCTGTCAGTGTGCAGACCTCAGCTCAGTCAGTGTTTTGTGTGGGTAGTTGGGTACACGCTTTCGTAGCTCGACGCTGCGCCTCCTTTCCTTCTCACCAACAAATTGGGATACTTGCTCTCTCTCTCTCAAACTCAACAGATTTCCACAACTATAAGTCACTAGGTTGCTGTTTACAAGCCACTGGTATAAAAGTGCCTTTCCACGGGATTAACATTGTTATGCTTGCGACATACAAAATAAGCTCAGCTCACTCACGTACAGGGTACAGGATTTTTTTTATATAAGGAAGCTAACAAGTGTTCCTCTTATATAGCGTACACACGCGCCGTTCCCATAATACTAGCAATTACGATGCTACAACAATTAGCAAACTTTCCTTCTAATCATTTACAATAATATTATTGGAATGCTTATGTAATATAGAATATAAGGTGTAGAGTAGACTCAAACAATGTTTTACTTTGTTCGTAATTTCCTAATACCTGCGCGAAACTAATTCTCGCTGAAAATTAAACCAACTGCGAAGAGTATAAGAGCTTGTTCGCAATCCTCAACGAAAACCATATATATTCCGATGACTGGAGCAAGTGGAGTGATGAATTGAAAAAGTAGTTGAGCAAACAAACTTTTCTATCATTTTGTTCCTCTAGTCCACATTTTGTGTAAGAATGCGCTCGGATATTTTTTGTTAGGTGTGACTGGCATTTCCGGTATACTATTGAATTTCCACAGTTGACTTTTCGCTACGATGGAGCCACTTTTATATTCCATCGTCATATGCCTCTCTCCTTGTTAGTTTCGAGGAGGGAAAACGGTGTCGAGGAAATGGGAGTGATGTGCTACAATGAGATTTGGGCAAAGTGTATGTGTGCCTTTGTCTACTTTATCGCTTATATTTTTATTCTGAATAGCAAAATCCGACTGCATTCATTCTGATGTGGGTAATCTTGAAAGCAAAGATATTCATCTGGCTTTTCAACTTTTCCTTGTTGCCCAAACAAAAGGCGCCTGCTCACTTCTCATCTCATGGCTTCTTGTTGAACATATATATTTTGAACAACTAAACAAAACTTCTAGTATGGACTACTTAGTGAGGGTATGTAACTGGATTTGGGAGAGGTATTATCAAGATCCTCCTCGAAGAATAGGAAATTAGAGATGAGAAAGATTGAGGAAAGTATGTATATGTAATATTATTATGTGTAATCATATAGAATTACTTTCCGCGACAACAAAACTGCTGATCTTGCTGCATGTCAAAATTATCGAATCAAATAAAACACGATCTGGCGAAAAATGTTGAATTGCTTTCCATCAACTTCTTAAAGCTAACATGTTGGCAGGTAGGATGCGATACATAGATTCTGTTTGCGAAAGAAAATCTTAAATCAGAACGAGGATCTTGATTTTGTGATATCAGATTATGATGAATGTTGTGTCTTGTGGGAGTTCATGTGTTATACATGAGAGTAAATTTGATCAAACACATTACATAACATTGTGCGAGTGATGTTGCGAAATTATTGATAAACTTTATGGATGCGCGATGCGATTACCGTCCGCATAAACTGAGAACAAGGAGGTCCACACGACAGAAAATTCAGCCTGCCAGAGATACACTAACGTAATTATCCCATTAATTTTTGTTTCCTGGCGGTAACTGTAACTTGCCTTTCCAATTACACTCACTTTCTCCATGGCTAGATTTAGGTCTACGAAGCAACGCTATGAAATCTTTTGATGGCAGAAACTCAAGTTGTCTGCTTGATCAAATGTGCAGGTTGACATTAGATGACTACAATTTTGTATGTCCTTACTACACGGTGGAAGTGTATGGATGCGATGGAAGTAGATATATCGCGATTTCCAACAAGTCGGTTTCATTTCACACTTTTAAATGCATTTCAAATCCAGAGTTAAAATATCCTGAAGAGAATTTAAAATCCACTTTAAAGTTGAAAGCAGATGAGTAGGCTCTCACTTTATTTCTTTGGGAATAAATTTTGGACAGGCGAAAGCTCCATAATGAAATCTAAAGACATATTTCTGGGGAAATTGTTGTGAAAATTATGATTCCTTGATAAAATCATACTGACTGTAAGTACTATATGCGCACTTACAAAATGAGCCTACTTCGATTTACGGCTGGCATCAAATAATAAATGATAAATCTATACCGTTCAGTGGCGTGCATGTGCAACTCCTTTATGATATCCCATTTCCAAAAAATAATGTAAAGACATAAAACTGAGAAACTAGACATAATTTCATGTTCACATGATGCACATTCTGAATGCATGTAATAGGATTTCTTGAGGTTGGATAGACTCCAGCGGTTGTGCTCGTCTCCAGTGTCATCGTCATCCAAACGCAAAAAACTCCATACAAAATATTGGCTGTCGTTGTGAGAAAGGGAAACATGTCTTAAGCTAAAAGGAGAATATATGGTCGCAGCTGCGACTGCCCTAGACTTTGTTATGCCTTAATAAAACCAACAACTAGCCAAGCAACCAAGCCAGCTTCGTCTCCGAAATAAATAAAGAACGAGGTGATTCCGTCGATTGAGAAGCCATAAGTACATGTTGCCAGCGACAAAAAATGTGTTTGATATTCCTCGTACCTTTCTCTTTGATTTCAGTAAGTGCACACATGCACAGGGAAGAGTATATAGAGGCATGCAACATATAGCATCTCATCAGATTCGTCGTCTTATTCATTTTGCAAGGTAATGATATAACATTGCATGCATGCAGATGATTTCATGTCAAATTACAGTTCATTCACGAGGACGACCACGGCGTCGGTGGCGTGCTGGTACTTATTTTCTTTTCTTTTTATTCCACCGCACCACCACCGCCGACTTCTTCTTTCGATTGCCTAGCCCACTTTTCAGGTTTGTCTGTTGAAAGAAGCCGTATGTGTGATGATGTCATGGTTTGTACTCCGAAATGCCAACTGAAGCCAAACAAAGTTGGCTCGCAGATTCGATGCTTCGTCTTCTCCTTCGTCTTCTGGTACTTTTTGCTGTTTTTTCCGGGGCTCATCAAATTCAGGCCATGTCCCATGCTCCCTCATCGTTCCCAGACTATAACATTTTCTACATTGCCACCAGACCAGCGAACGAACTGAACTACTAACCTTACTACGTGAAATATGTAGTTGCTCTCACACAAAAGGGAAAAAGAAAGTAGTCTATAAGCACGGCTCCCCCTTTGCTCTCCAACATGCCCACCTCTCATTCATAATGTATAAAATGAGTCTTTTGTTTCAACTTTACCAGAGCGCTAATGACTTTTCTACTGTCTTCTTTCAACCAAAAATTCCTACACATTTATAGGATAATGTAGAGAGACGAGTGGAGTCATCTCATGCATATGTGCCAGGGAGAAAGGAAGAAATTAGAATTAAAAGGAAAGGAGTGAAGATACACAAGCTATGCACATCTTCTATACACAAATGTGACTTCACTTCACACATACACACTCACAAAATGTACATTCATCGCCAATAGGAAATTGGGGTAGAGGGAGCAAAGGTGTGCACTAACTCCCGAGCACAAATGGAAAGTCAAAAGGTACGTGCAAAGAAAAACTGAAAAGGTAAAAGTGGCACAATTTTACATTAACTTTTTGTGTGTATGTGTGTATGTGTGGAGTGTCTGTTTGTATATCTTATATAAAACATAATGATAATAATGTAACAAAAAAAGTTGCTCATTCTCGTTAGTTGCCTCACTTTCCCTTATTTTCCTTTCCCACTTTCTCAAACATTGCAAAGTTCCGCTCTATTACTAATCTATACTCCGGACTTTTGCCTTTCTTCCCATGCCTTCCACACTTGTTTGTCTGCTGACTGTGTGTGTGCACAATAGCTGAAAAAAGGAGGAAGACGAAGGAGAAACCTTAAGATGATCAAGTGGGAAATAGAAAAAGGCCACCACCACCACAGGCACTTCCCTTATTTTCCCAGCAGAAATGATCGGGAGAGAGGGAAAAGGGCACACACACACACTGTGTCCCTCTCTCTACTCTACACAAAAAGGAATACACACGCACACAAACACTCGCCATCATTATTATTATCATCATCAGGAGCATCATCAACAGCATCGTTCCAAGAAAGGGGAAAGAGTCACAGAGTCACAAACGTGCACTTGCTATTATTATTGTACAACAGCACTACACAGAGCTATAGCTTTCACTATGAGACTACCATCCTTACTGCTTCCCATTCCACTAACTTTTCCCTTCTCCCAAAACCTTTTTTTGTGCTTTCTTCCTTATTGGAATCGCTGGAGTGGGAATGCTCGCATACAAAAGCAGAGGCAGAGAAGAGTTTGCGAAGGAAGAGATTTTGAAATTCAACAAAAACTGTCAAGGGATGCTGCATTCTTTTGCACAGCTTTAGTACTTTTTATAATGGAGTGTGGAATGGAGTCTTGTAGTATAACTCTCTGCTTTTTTTCTATGGTCCGTTTTCCGTAGGTGAATAGCCGTTGTGATGGGAGAGAGAGAGAGAAGAAGGAGAATAGTAGTAAATGGTAAATAGGAGTGATATGCCTATCTACTCCACTCTACTCCTCGCCACTTTCCTCTTTTTCTTCTTCGAGTTTTCCCTTTTTTATAAGTACTCCTACAATTCCGTCTCGACAACTTGTACAAAAACGACCAATTCGAGCTATTCTCCTCCTCCTCCACTTTTGCTCTTGTGCATATTTATTCAGTATTCTCACTCTCTGCCCTCAAGATATTTACCAACAATCCTAGAGAGAATTTCCTGATAGACTCGGAGAAAAAAAACTGGGGAAGCATTCCATTGCATTTTCGCCTCTATTGGCAAACACACACATATTGTCGCTCTACTAGAGTAAAATGGGTTCGCTTTCTCTCCTCCACCAAATGTGTATCACTCCACTCCACATATAATGTACTCATCTGACACCATTATTTTTTCGTGTAACGGGAGACAGCATTTGTGCGGGGGAAAGCATCAGATTCCTTAGATAGTACACGACCATCGTCACAGTTGTACTTACTTCCTACAGACGCAATCTATATTCTGGAGCTATTAGCGTTGTTCCTTGCATTTTCCTTATGTAGAATGGGCTCAAGTCACAAGAGTTGCTGATCATATAAGATCTCTACATACTTTCTAACGAACACATATACTCACATCACCTCTCTCGCCTACCCCCCAGACGGATAATAACATATGTGTAGTGGGGAGTCAAGTGGCTGTGGGTTGAAGAAGGAGAGATAGCGAGTCACTTAATACGTTGTCCCAACACATTTTTCATCTTTGTAATGGAAATGAGCTTCCAATGATATTGTATGTGTGTGTGGTGTGGTGGCAAGTGTGAAGGGTGAAAGTCATCTTCTGCATATACACACTCTCATCTCGATGATGATCTTCCATACGATATTTTGTGTAACGGTATCCACTAAAGTTCAAGTGGTTCTCGGGATATTATGCAATGTAAGTGGGATGCACTCAGCATACAAATTCTTCTCTCTTCGGATAAAATGACGAAGAGCCGAGAAGTGTGTGTGTGTGTATCGAAGAAGAAAAGCTGGAAAATAGAATGATGTTTTTTGTCACTTCGTACATTCCTTTTTTATAAAACATGCGGATAAGTGTAGTGGTGTGGCTGTTGGGCTATGCTTGTGTATGCATATGTTTTGAGACACCATTCTTCATCCTCTCGCATAATATAAGTAAATCCATTTCCAAAGATTATATTAGCTTAAGGAATATTGGCTGGAATGTTTTCTCTACTTGCTAAATCTTATACATATGTATTGGCTCACTTTCTCCATAGTACGTATAATCTTTGGATTTTCACGATTTTTCTGTTTCGTTTTCAGCCTATGTTCTATCGATACCGTGTCCGTATATATTAGCAATTTTTACTTTCTCCCCAGCACTAATCCTGTCTCGGCGCCGGAGGAATGGAGGTTAGAAATTCTGCTGGAAACGGAGAGAGAAAATGTTTAAAGGACCTTTGGTTATCGCATAGCTTGCGTAAGGATTATTTAAGTTCTTTACTTTTCAGTGTCAGAGAGAAAGTCATGAAAAACGACAGTTTAGTCGAACTTGCTGTTTTTTTTTGTTTTTTTTTCACAGTGTTACATAATTTGAATCTAGCATAGAAAATGTACATATGCCGTCTGCCTGAACTTCTTCGCTGCACACACGGGGCCGGGGCCATGCGAAATAAAAAGTTTTGTATTGGTGAAAGTATAATGGTAAAAAAGTATGTGGCGAAGGAAGAGAATTGTTATTGTAGTCAGCTAACCCGACACGCTTTCTCATTCCACTTCTCACAATCCAACACTTTCTTTCGTCTAGCGCAGTTTAGTTCGTGGAAAAATAGTGGCGGAGAAAGAAAAAAAAATCGGATAAAATGTGAAATCTGAAGTTATTTATCGATGTACACAGCGTCCACCGAGAGTCATACTTATTTGTATGCACACATGTGGACAAAGTGTACAATTTATTGGCACACAAGCTCTCACACACATCCACATACATTCATACAAGTAATGTAAAATACGTAGGCGTTGCTCGGAGCCGAGCTGTCTTCAACACAGTATAGTCCGTGAGACGCTGTTGCTTCAAACATTCTTTCTCCACTTTCCAGTTGGCGCTCATAAAGTACAAGATTCCTTTCCTAATGCATGCACACTTGCAGGAAAACTTTCTTTCAGACTTATCCCACTTTCTCAAAAGTCCAGCAAAACGGTCTATATCGAAAAGTAGGAAGTTGGTTCGTGGTAGTGTTGGAAAAAGGGAACAACCGGACACAACATCAGCTACATAATAAAACACTATAGCTTCAGTCAGTCAGCGACATAGACATTTTTTTGGGCAAGCTAAAAAATTCCAATGGACGGATTTATAGTTGATTACGTAGTCTGTACCTGATTCCTCCTCAGTTATTCTGCATTTGATGGTGCTGATTCTGCTGGTGGTCCGCACAAACCAGTCAACTGAGACTAAAAGGTCTGTGTGTATGCGAGTACAATGGAAGAGAGTGGAGAGAAAGTGCTATGTGCCTCGCATAACATGTCGAATGTCTACTTTCTCTCCGAACTCTTTAGGGCAATGTGTACCACTGCACAATGCTCTCCTTCGTGAAGGTACTTTCTTTTTCCTCCTTCTGTCTTTATCCGTATGCTTCGCTGCTTTCACTGCCTACAGCACTTTTTCATCTAGTTTTTCTTGCAACTCTGGATGACTGGTGGATGGATCACTGGCTGACTGACTTGAGCGTTGTATGTGTGTGTCTGTGTGCGTGAATGTTCGATGAGGAGTTCAACAAAGCAGCGAATATAAAACAAAAGACAGACGGCGGTTCATGAGCAACAGCCAACACGACATAAAAAATTCGTTTCAAGATCCAGTCTGGGATACATGCCTCTTAAATTATTGCAAGTGTAGTCCATGAAAAAATCAAAAAACAAGAGTTGGGAAAAAAGGAGTCCAATTTTTTATTTTGACGTTCTTAAATTTTTTAGTTTAAATGATCCTTGATCCCGTCTTGAGCCTCATTCGTCTTCCTCTTCCTCCCAAAAAGCCCTTCAGCGTCTTTACCTGCGTCTCGCTTTCTCCGTGAGAACTCACGTATGGAACGGGATGTCATGTGAAAAGCCTTCTCTTTTTATGATGGATTGAGTGAAGGATAAAAGAATGGCAACGTATGTATATGCGGGTGATGAAAATGAAAAGTGCTCTCTCGTCACCCACCAATGGCACGTCACCCAAGCCCTCATCCACCACAAAGACGTGTTCTTCCTCCTTAAGTGGCACATAATTTTCATCTTCTCCAACACACATTTTTTCCCACATGCAGTCCGCAATATTTACATCCTTAATAGAAGGCAAGGTGGAGAGAGAAGAAAAAAAAATTTGTACATTTTTTCTCTGTGAGGGAACACAAGTGTGGAGAAAAGGGAACGTTTCACACCCAAGCTAAAAATAACTTTCGATCCTTGTTGAACACAATACAGGAACACTGATCCTTAATCCAAATAAAATTCTTTCAACCACTTTTCCCCCCTCTCTCTCTCCTTGTGTGTATATCTCAAGCCGATAAAAAAGAAACTGGAACAAAACGTGTGATGCGATACTCGAAGTATGCAGGAGAAGAGAGAGAGAAGGGAAAAAATGGAGGGAAAAGGAGCAACAGTGGGAAAGGATGATATATAGCAAGTTTACTCATGTGAAAAACGAGAGAAAAGGAAGACGAAAAAGAATCAAGTGTATAAGACTTCCACTCTTTTCTACATTGTCCGTTACGATCTACGAAAACATCCTCCTGATCTCTCATGTAAGAATTCCAGAGAGGCTTGTTGCAGGCACAAGAGAAGAAGGAAACCGGAGAAAGTAAATGTATGCATCGTATATGCATTTTTATATAAATACAAGAGAGAGAGAGGGGAAAAAGAAAATACATACATCAGTCTTGATAAATATATGTCTGGAAGGAGAGGGAAAAACTCCGCAAGGATGGAGGAAAAACACAAAGAAATTTCTTTCAAAATGCTTACATCTTGTACGCACTTGTTCCTACATGTGTCCATGAGCATGAAAGTAGAGGAGGATGATGATGATGATAATAATAATAACACTGCGAGCCTGTTTCTCCTCGTCTTACTTTACTTACTCCACGCTGAGCTCATTCCAGCACAGACATGAGAGGTTTTTTTCTCTAGTTTCATCTTCTCTCATCTTTTCTCTCTATATGCTTTTTGTTTCTTGGATGGATGGGTGATGAACAAGATGATGTTGATGATGATATTATATTTTTCTGAGAGGGCTAACATGATGACAAAAAGATGATGATGGCAGTTTCGTGTTATTTCCGTTTATGAAGAAGAAGACGAGAGAGAGGAAAAGTACTTGTACGGAGAAAACTCACTCATTTCTCCACATATTGTAATGAAGTATGTGTTTATAATACAATGGTTATTTTCATGGTGCATGTCTCTCTCTCGTGATGACGAGATGCTTTCTTCGTGTGTGGTTCAGGGATACATTGAAACACTGTACCATTTCAAAATATAGTGGCAATCGTGACCGTATGCATTCCAACGTGCTCTTATCCTCGCATCCCATTTTCGTAGATGGACGATATATGTGATGGGGTGTAGCTGGGCTGGCGTTACAAAGTAGACACTTGTACATTTTTTGGTAATTTAAAGAATGCTCTAAATGTGTAAGAGGAGCACTATCTCTCCATGTCCATTCAACAGTTTTTATGCCAGGCATAAAGGAGGCATTTAAAAAATATGCATATACATATAGAACGTACGCGTACTCCAGGTCCGGTTAAAAATATGGAAAAGCGATTTTTTCCTCAGTCTGACTTTTATGAGCGAGAGTCGAGCCTTTTAACCAATTTGAAAGTGTCCATATTGCCGTTATGCCCCAACTATACTTACTCGTAGCAAAATACCGAGAAAATTTTTTTGAGCATGTCGCTGTAAGTTAAAAGGAAGATGACGTCAACGTGATGAAACCAGTGCTCAATAAATTGCTCTTTATGAAGTCTAATCTTTATGATTAGGAGAAGCAGAGCGAGAGCGGAACACACGCTGTACATGTGTAAGTGTATTGGAGGCTAAAGGGGCAAATTGTGTAATGGATATGTGGAGTTTCGTGTACATGTGTGTGTGTGTGTGTGTGGTTTGTGTCGGTGTTGGCATCACGAGAAAGCAAATGTGTATCACTTTTTCGTGGTAAGGAAGTAGCGGAGGCAGTGGAAGAATTAGGAATGAGTGGCTGCAAATAACACTTGTAAAGTCCTCGTTTTTTTACTGCCTTCGTTAGTTTATATAACATTTACACATAACGTGTGAGTCGATGGAATGGAATGTATAGTATTTTTGGGGGGAGAAGTGCTCAAGCAGTGTTAAACTGGTAAAGTTTAATGTACACACATGCAAAGAGTCTAACTAGAGTTTAAAAAGTGCCGAAGTGAATATGTTTTTTTAACTGAACTCATATAAAACAAGGCTGTTGAAGCTAACGAGTAGTTAACTTGTGCGGTGGAGAGTGAGTGCGCCGAGTCATAGCTGTGGTATACTCCGCTCCATTACAAGTGTGATCAAAAACATTTTATAGGGACCACATCGCCGCCCGTCTATAAGTATCGTGGCAAGGCGTAAACTTTGTCGTTAGCTGAGATATACGTGCACATTCACTCATTCTCGAGAGAGGTGCCTAAATAGTACGGACGTACTTTCAGATGAGACTATGATAGGGTGAAATGTAATGGGCAAAGGGATATCATGAATGTAGAGGATGCTCCTTCCTTCCATTCTCTCTGTGAGGAGGTGGAGGAGGAGGACGGACGAGAGAGAAAGAGAGAGAGAGATGGTCGAAAGCTCAAAATGGAAATGTGTTTTCACTTATAAAACGCTGGGAAAACGTACAATTTATATACATCGGCGTGGTACTATTCAGGTAGTTCCCGGTAGTTGGTTACACATCTCTTTTTGCTTCACTAACTTGAAGGCAAGAGGGGATATACAATTCTGTGTTTATTCTTAGAACAAAAGCGGGGAGAGAAAAAAGCTAGCTGAACGAAACCATGAGCAGTGAAATGAGTGAAGTGGTAGCATTATGGAGATTATATAGAGCAGACGTGGTCGCTATTCCGAGGACCATGACGATGTCCATTAGCTTGTCTCATAATAATCAACCTCGTGCAGCAGAGGAAGGGAAAAAAACTGGTTAGCGAGAAAGTCTGTTTTTCTATTTAAAAACGGAGGAATAAGGGAGAAGTAGGAAAAGAAAAATTGGTCGAACTGGCATGGATCAAATGAATGAGATTTTCTTTTTGGGGCACTGCGAGACTGTTTTCTCCTTTCAGTGAAAGTCTTTTTACTTCCTCCTTCTTCCAATTTATCCAGCTTTTCATCTTCTTAGAGAGGAGGCTCTCTGTCGCTCGAAATAGAATAGGAGCGAGTGGAAAAAAGTTAGCTGTTCACACTAAAAGAGAAGAAGAAAAAACATGGAGCACAAAGGAGGAAATTTCCATCCGGTTCATATGCCTTAACGTTGTTGTTCCCGTTTTGCACGACTATTTGTTCATGAAAGACGGGCAGATGTATCAAAACATTAGACCGTTATTACTACTGTTGCTCCTCCACGGCTCCCCGTTTCTTCAAGTAGCCGACAAAGATTTTCGGTATAGTTTACCAAGCATTTACGAAAAGTCTACTCAGCACGAAAAACACTGCTGGGGTCCTTTTGCTTTTCTGTCTCCCTTTTTCTATGTTTTCTCTCTCTCACTTCTTTTTTTCTGTGTGACCTATAGCTAACAGTGTTTCAGGTCTGGTGCCCTTATTCTATTACCGTGTGCATAATACTTCTCAGATGATAAAAATGGTTAAAAAGGGTAAAAGCTTCACCTACCACCAATCCTCCACTTTCTCTCTCTCTCTTTCTAGCTTTCTCCAAGTTTTTTTTCAACTCTGTGTTTGTCCGCTTGTGTGCCTTTGCCTTTCGCCGTCTTTTTTCTCTATCTGCCTGCATGTGTTGCTATGTACTTGTACTGTTTTCTTTTTCAAATGGATCTCTCTCTCTCTCTCTCGCTGCTGGAGAGACTCTTTCCTGGTGTTTCCCATAGGGCGCTGCTGCGTGCAGTACCACTGCCCTACCAGTGTGCCACTGGTTACAGGGAAAAAGTATGACTCTCTCTCTCTCAATAAAATGTGATCGATCCCTACGCTTGCTTACTTTCTCCTCTCCTTTTGCTTTCTCTTCTTTCTCCTGTTGTTGCTCCTAAACTCTCGTGTAGTTCAACTTGATGTGTCTTGTGTGACTGCCTTCGTGTATATATACGTACTACTGTGTGTATATGTGTGTCTGTGCGGTCTGTTCCTTTCCCCTTCTCTCTCCTCTCCTTTCACTCACTCTTTTCTTTTCCTCCAAAGTGAACTGACTCTGTGAATCAGCATGTTATAAATACATAGGGCGAAGGGAAAAAGCAACTGGCTTCCCCGAAACTAAGAAGAGAGTGAGAAAGAGAAAGCAAGGGAGAGGAGAGAGTCGGAGAGAGAGAAAGTGAGGGAAAAGGGAAAGCAAGCAGTCTAGCAAGCATCACCATCTTCATCATTATCAGCATGCACATATTCCACAGAGCTAAAGCTCGACTCTCGTTGCGAGACGACGACGGCATGGAAAGTAAAAGCAAAAGGGGAAAGAATTGTGGAGGAAGAACAAGTGCTAGTACTCTATATCGGCCCAGTCCACGTTCGTTCTTTCACTGAAGTGTTGGTCGGAACCCCTTTCCCCTATTCTACATTTTTCACTAGTCTTCACGTTCACACAATTGTCGCAATTTTTTTTGAGCTTGCTCTCTTCCTCTCAGTGAAAAGAAAATTTGAGAAAAGGGTAATCATATTAATAGAAAAAAGGGGGAAGGGTGGTGCACACCGTCTGTCGAAAAAAATAAAGCAATTTTTCGATAAAAAACGAAACAAAAAAAGGACAGTGCGAAACAGGAAAATCTATTGCAACACACAAAAATGTTGTACACTTACTTGACTTCCGCAGCTGGCTACTATATTACATTTGCCCTCACACAATCGCCACTGTTACAATGATGACACGGACAGTAATGGAGACGTGTTGACAGTCCAGCTTGGGTGCAGGAGTGTTTCAACTCCTTCTCAGAGGCTGGTTGGTAACGACGAAAAAAAGAGAAAGTTTTTGGTCTCGGCGTGCAACGATAATAATGATCGGAGGAAGGAATCATTAGTTCTGGGTACAGGCAACTAGTTTTTTTTGTGCTACACAAACTGCCCTTATCACTGCTGACACCATCGATATTTTCTTGTTCCGAGGAAATAACATAATAAAAAAGGCTGAGCACAGTTCTACTCGCTCCAACTCTACTTAATTCTCTCCCTCCCTAATTGAGTACATATCCGTGTAAACTAACGCTGGGAGTCATTTGGTAAATGGACTGGGTCCCAATTTTTTATAATATCGTTGTAAAAAAATATGCGAGAACTGTTGCATATGTTTATCACACAAGTTTCGTTCAATGGAACGCAATGTCCAGTGAAAGTTGTGAAAGTACGGAAGGAGTCATCATAATCATCAAGTGAGCAGGGTTTCCCCGCGTCCATCAATCATATTTCTCTAGATTAATGTATAGGACCAAAAGTTTTGCTTCCATTTCAATTACACTTATTTCCAAACTTCCTCCTTCAGTCATAATTGCAAGTTTGAGCGTCCTCGAGGAAAGTCAGAAGGCGATACAATCAAGTATCATTACCACGATTACTCCTGCACCATCATCGTCATCGTTGTTCTCTCCTTGAAGTGTTCTTATTTCCACTTTCATCCGATAAATCGTGATTCAACAGAGTGACGGCGGTCGACGACACAAACCAAATAGAACAAAAGGACTTATATATAAGACGAGTGGTCGAGTGACAACGAGACAATGCCTCCAACGTCATTGTTTTCCCGAAGAGGAGAATAAGCCAAATACTTTGCATTTCAACTCTCAGCCTGCTCCGTGCTCCCACCAATAATAATAATAGGAGAGAGGAGGAGAGGTGCACCCCGCATCAGAGGAACTTTTGTCTCCTCGAAATTTCTCTCTGTCTGCCTTTTCCTGTTGACAACATTCATAATTACTGCACAGGAAGAAGGATCTTGTTCTCTTGGTGTTGATTTCTGCGGATGAATTAATCATCGTCGACAGAGAGTCTCCAAAATCCGGTCACCGACGACGAAGACGAGGACAACGACACACAGTGCTCATCACAATTTCTGTTTGTGGTGGTCGTGGTGGTGGCAGGAGGAGTACGCGGAGGAGAGGTTACACTGCCACTGCCACTACTCCTTCGTCTTCTCTTTCAAATAAAACTTTTACTTTTACATTCTCCTTTCTCCACTGTTTGTCATTGTGGTAGCGGTAATACAAGTGGTTGCCGTTCCTCCTCCACCACAATTCCAACTCCTTTTATTTATAGTGTTCTCAACTTACTCTTTGTACTCTTGTTCTCGCAACTGGTTCCGCTCCAAAGACCTTGCTCCAGAGTTCGATTTTGGAGTAGTCGTGTATTTGTCAAACTGGAATAAAATACACAATAGCTCACACACACACATATAATCTGCAACAGAAGCACAACACTTTCTCTCACCACCACCACCACCTCGTCGTCGTCGTCACATATTCTCACAGCGTTGCGGAGGCCTCCTCACTCACGACAAGGATCTCACTTTCAGTACATCTTTTCTCTAGTAATAATCTACATTGTAAGTAGTAGTTTCCAAAAGTCTTTCGAAAGGAGTATTCATGACCAGCGATTTTCCTTACTACTTGGCCCTGTTTGGACTTACGTTTTTCTTAACTGTGATTTGTTGCTGTGTCAAGGTACAAAACAACTTTTATTATATTACTCTTCCTATCTAAGCCTACAGTTTGTATACACTATGAAATGTTGTAGCTAATAATGCTGGTAGATACTTTTGTAATGGGACATTAGTTCATTAACTGCCTGCCGTAATTGATTCTTAATTGTGCCCCCCGTGGGACTAGTGGGAGGTGGTTTATGTCTGTCGTTTCACTGATAAAAAAGACTTTCCTCATTCTGACTTGGCTTTTGGCTGCATGAGTAAAAATAGAAGTAGCAAAAGTAGCTCCGTCGAGTCTAGATTAGGGACAAGGAAAGACATTAAATCCATACTAAAATCAAGGCTTTTCTCTCTTTTCTATTTTTGTCTCCTCATTTAATTGCTGATCCGCCTAGCTGATAGACATAATCGACCGACCAACACCGAGAGCTAACACGATGCCATCATGGAATTATGCCAACTACCTGCAAAACAGCCCTGTTGCTATTCTGAACCCACATCCTGATCCATTCCTCAGGTACACCATGTTGGGAGAAAATCAAGGTAAGTTTACAACTTCCTCTGTTGAAAACCTATACGCAAAAGTTTATACACTTACAGTTTTATTGAATCGACAAGATCCCCGTGTAGACTAGGGGTTGTACATTCGGTGAAAGGGTATGTTGAAAAAAATATATAAAAGAGGAAGGTTCAGTTCAGAGAAAGAGAGGCTGAAAAGTCAAGAGTTAAATCATTTACAATCCCATTACTTCATTTCAACAACTCTTTAGAAGACCAAACGTGAAGAGCACATGAAAAGCCATGCATCATCCATAAACTCTCTCTCTCACACACACACACAATATTCTCTCTTGTATGCATTGAGAAACACATAAAATATCTTCACTTGACTCTGCGCGCCCTTGTAAAAAGGAACATATTTACTGTTGTTACATTTCCCCTAAATATAATCTCACTTGAGCTGTGCTCCTTCTTCCTTTTCCCTCCAACATCCGAGAAATGAGTGACTTCAAAGGGAATGAGAGAGAGAGAGAAGAGATGAGAGGAAGGGAAAATGTGAAAGTGGCATGTTTACGGTAGGTAAACTTTTTGTGTGAAGAGTTAGGCAACGACGCTCCAAATGAAAACGTATTTACAGAGTAAATCCTGCTTTTCATATTAAACTCATCTAATATATTGAATTGACTACTTCTCACACCATATTCAATTCTCGAGGAGAGAGAGAGAGAGATGGAGACGCCACAAAAATGTCAGCATATTCAGAGCGATACGGAGAATCTGGGAAGCCGTCGTAGATTTTTGCATTCATGTCGACTATGTACAAATATTACCACTCAGTTTTGAAAGGGAAAAAAGTTTCGCACACGTGAATACATACGTTCGGCATTAAATGATATATTTAAACGTGCTCAGGGAAAATTGCAAAAACTTGGTACAACATTGTTAGAAAGTTTGCACGTGGAGTATAAACTTTCTCTTCGCGTCGAAGAAAACGCAAAGTCTCCAGGTGCATCATCTCAGTATATCTTCTCCTAACCAGCACATATTGCATATATGTATAGTATGTGTTATGCATGTGAAGAATATGGGGATAAATTTGAAAACTGGAGATGGCATAATGTAACAATATTTCCATCGCATATTATAACCATAATATTTGCAGCCTGCTTCCCCGTTCGCCACACACACAAACACACAAACGCAGTCAACTTTTTTTTGGCAAAATGCAAACGGTGGTGATGGTGGAGAAAGCATCCATATAGAATGGAGAATTGTGAGTGAGCGCATTTAAATGTATGCGTAGGCATGTACTTATATGTACATCCATCATTCTTGGGATCCCGTATGCCTTATATAGCTCGCAGGTCTCTGCTCCTTTGCCTACTTCGAGTAATGCTTGTAAAATAGTTGGCTTTAAGGGTCTTACCACATATCCCAACCTGTCTTGATGGTCGCAGCAGAGAAGCAACAAGAAGGAAAGAGTGAGAGAGAGAGATGCAAAAGATGAAGGAGACTTTTCCATGCTTGCTGCTCCCATATATATATATATATATATTTCACATTTCTCCCACTTCTCTCCAAAAAATCTCTATGTACTTTCACTTTTTTTTGGGAAATATGACTATTTTTTGTTATTCCGGAGTGAAAGTTAGCTTTTCTCCTAAGGCTACCATTGTCAACAAAGTTAGAAAAGGTTTTGTTGGCAAGAAAAGCAAAGGGAAAAAGAAGTGTTTCACTTTTCAGCTCATCTTTGTGTTTTTTGTATGAGTGAATGTATGCTACTCACTCACACTCGGCTTATTTCAGGGAAAATTAGAGAGGAGAGAGTGGGAAAGGCTTAAGGTAGGGAATAACTATATGGCTGTGAAAATTGGCATGTATTTTAGATGGAGTGACTTTTAAACAAACATATCCTTGTCGCATCTGTTAAAAGCACATGTGAAATCTGAAACTGCTCATGTTCCCCCGCTTGTATATTTGCATTTTCAACCATGAAAATAAAGTTGGAAAAGAGAGACGACTAAATAGTATATGTGGCAAATGATTGATGTGTGTGCTGGAAGGGAAATTCATGAAATATTTCACAAATTTGCTTTTCCCAGGGCTGGAAGCAGTCACAAAGTACTAACTACTCTCGCTCTCACTCATCGTATCGTATTATTTCCAACCCTTTTTTCTCATCAACTTTGCCATCCTTAAGCTTATCCATGGGATATGGATAAGCACTTTGTCCAATGGCTCTCTTCTCACACAGCTAATATCATATCAGCTGGTTGAGTTGTGAGTGAGGGTATGCAGTACGTATTGTGTAGTGGCTGATCCCCTTGAACGCCTACGTGCATAGCAAAAATAGCTGGTTTAAATGTGAATACTTGCATGATTGCGGGCATTTTCCAGGGAACTTTTACATATGGCCATCACATTGCAAGCTGACAGAGCTCATCTGACACTCTGCACAGAGAATGAATGGCGTTTTGAGGTTGGAAAGTTGCCTTGCATCTCTCTCTCTCTACCACTTCATTGCACTATCGGCGACTGGCGACCTATACACGCCGAAGAGGAAGACAGGGAAAGGAGGAAAAGCAGACGTACAATTTTACCACGAGTGCACTAAACCATGTCGCATGTATATTACCAATAGATCCATTAAAAACGTGGCGAGACAGGTCCGTAGCACACATGAACTTCACACACAAAATATGTACACAAGCGTGGAATATTGAAATGCTACAAACCCACATCAATTTCCCCAGCACAACTATAGCAGGGAAAACCTTTCTCCAGGGCTAAAGTGAAAACTTTCCCCACTTTCCCTGATCCAATTACCCAGCGACAAAACGGTTGTTCTCTCTCCAAAAAAAACGAAGTTAGACCAGAGGTACGTATATACATGGCGATAACAAGCATGCAGATATATTGAGAGAGAGAGGAGAGGTAACAAAAACTGGGGTACGTGTGAGCAATATCATCACTATAATAATAATAAGCGTTGTTGGAAAGATCTACACGCCTCGTGTGATCCTGTTTTTTCTCCCATCCAACAACAGATTAGGAATCAGCTTGACAGCAAAGCAGAATATGCACATTTACGAGGAGGAAATGGAGGGAACATAAAGCAAATGGAGAAAGTTGATAGGATCGCAGCGTACTCGTTCTGGTTGTGCTGGTGTGAGGCGACAGAAAGCTAAGCGAAAGGAAGGAAAAAATATGGGAGAGAATTTCTCATCGGAGCGGAACTGTTAGGAGAAAAAGTCTTTTCAGATTATATTCTTGCGAGATTCGCGTGACTAAGCATGGCATGTTCCAAATAAAAGAATTAGTGTCTTACTTTAATTTACTTAGTGAGCGAGGGAGAACAGAGAGGGTAACTCACTCCTTTTAATTAGTGTCAAAGTTTGTGCCAGTATTGGATGCAGATGGAGTACGAAACAAAATTGCTAACTCGCTTTTCTTTCTTTTTCTTTTTTGTGTGAAAATTGAACAGGACTGGCAGGACTGTCGGGAGAGGAATACCTGACAGCGACAACTCACACAACACAACCGGGCTTATACCCATCAACGTCTCGAAGTGCAATCTTCTCACAGGCGCAACAACTCCGATCAGCCGCAGCAGCGTCCGCTGGAAGTGGCTCTGGACACAACTCGAATACTGACTCTCAGGCCTCATCATCGACGAACACGAATGTGCCACCGCCTCCTCCCGCACCACCTGCGCCAACACCTGTGATGCCACCAACACCAATTCTCTACAGCATTCACGTACCTGAGGAGCGGACGAGGTGTGTTCGACATGGTGGTGGGGGTAGTGAGCTCCCTCCCAAATACGAGGAAGTTTGCTTTGACGTATGATGACTGACTTTAGACCAAACAACTACTAATCTAACAAAAAAAATATCTACTAGAATATTATTATCATGTATGTACGTCGTAAATTGTGAATGTATGCGGACTACTATACTATATTACTCTCATCAAACTTATATATTCCTACATTCCCTTGAACCCATTTCTCATCTAAACCACTTCCATCACTTTCACCGTCACCGTCACTCTCATCCATCTCTATTTAGAGGAGGAAACGTTAATACATAACCTAAATTACTCGAGTTCAGTCTTACTTTTTAGAAAGCATATATATTATGCAGGGGCTACAATGAGGATGAACTTTTCCTTCCTCGTCAAAAATTTTCAAACATTTATCTAAGTTTAGAAAGTTAGTTTCGATAACGAATATATATATATAAACTTTTTGTGAGATGAGAATGTACAATGGCATATGCTACACCGGAATCCTGTCCTGGCGGAAATTAACAGGCCTCCATAATGATGGTCATCGTCATCACTTCGGCTGCGGGAAAAGTTGAAGTGATGGCTTTGTAATAGTCATAAAATAACCATTAGTGTCATCATTTGTTTCCTCAAAACCATAATGTGCATTTCTCTCTCTAATCGTTACATAATCCCCCTTCATTTTCGCTCCCATATTCTCACGGAGTTGAGTACGCAGCCAGTTGTCACACACCTCTCAACTCCCTCTCCGCTGAAAAAGTAAAATGTGAGTGTGTACTTGATTTGAGTACGATTTTATTATTCATTATAGCCTGCCCACATCCGAATCTCATCCTTAACAGCACACAATAAAAGACACAAAAGGGGAAATAATGGGCGATGAAAAGTGTCCTCGTTGATTCTGGTGAATCTCAAACAAAAACAGGCGCACACACGTTCCACTAAAGCTAGATGAAAACTTTTGGAATTTAAAACAAAGGAAAACCCTCATATAATAGACCTCCCACAGTCTCTCACATTCATTTATGATGAAATATATATCCTACTTTTGAGAATCAGATTTACTGAAAATTTTAATCAAAGAAAAAATGTGTCATGAATTCACCATTTCACAGGAAATGATTGAACATTTTTTATACAATTTGTGTAATGCTTGATATTACACACAAAAGGAAATACCAAAGTATCTTGGCTTGTGATCATTTGCTCAATCTAACAGCGTCAAAAAGAAAGTTTGGTCACATGTCAAATGCCGGAAAATAATTAATCTTGACATGTCCCCCGTTTCCCTTTGCTTGGGAAAACTCTGTAATATTTGAGAAAACAATAATAGTCTAACAATATATAGATAGTTCCATGTTTTCCAATAGGAAGCCACATGTTTTTGTGTGACTCTCCACTACAATATTTCAAATCTATGTAGGTTTCTTCGTGTATTCCGTCGCCCCCTCATGTTGAGAGACGAAATTGTGGTGTGCACTGAAGCTGAAGCTGTGAAAAAGAGGAATGGAAAATGGAAAACAATAGATAACATATTACTTGTGGGTTTTGGAACCTTTCAATCCGTCAGCCATATGGTATACATAGTACCATACAACAAGAGCTGACCTGACTTTTTTTTTACACGAATAGTCAAACAAAACCATGTTTTTAGACAGATTGAAAAAAAGGAAAATCTCAACACACTCACTCTGACAGGAATGATGGAGAAAAAAAATCCTTTTACATGCCCGAGAATCTGTTCCGTTTTCTCCTCGAACCCATGCGAACGTAACACAAAAATAAATATGTAGATGCTTTCATGTACACATCGTAGATATCATCATTGCATGAATATATTGTAAGTGTTTTTATATGTACGAAAGTGTTTCTCGACGATTCCTTCTACATACCAACACACACGAAAACACACCCACCCACATTACCTATCTACTTACATTCAAATTATTCAACCAAACCTACCAAAAGCTTTCAACAAATACCCTCCGAGCTGATTTTTTCTCCAACCTAAAGGACCTAAAAAAACGCGCATCATGTACATAGGTGAAGGGAGGAAATAAATCCTTAACCCAAACAAGAAACTTGAAACGATATTATTTAGACATATCCTAAATATCAATTTGAGAGGAAGCCCTTTTCTCCTTCTTGTAAAAACACAAGGAGAGAGATTCCTTAAGTACACACATATACCGCACAACACATTTTTTCACCTGCATTTTCTCAACAAGAGTTACTACACACACTATATTTAATGTAGAAAATATATATCCTCTAAAACTTCACCGCAGTTTTTCACGAAAAAAAAACACTTGTAGAGAATTAGTATATTTGGAACCTTACCGAGACGGGCACAAAAATTGTATGTATCCCTTCCATCTCATTTCTTTCATGAAATATTGGTAGGTACTCCTCATCCTCATACATGACGTCTGCAACTCAAGTTACTTGAGAAATTTTCTCTCCCTTCGTTACGGATACACAACTTGAGAAAGCAATCCCTCTGTAATATACATAAAAAACTTCCTTTTACCTAAAACTTTCTCCTCCTCCTAAACTCGAGAGTTGATGATGAGTCGGATCGCGGAATAGAGTGGGTATTGAATTGCAATGAGAAACTTTCACCGAATTGGAAACATATCCTGATACTGGAGTAATATTTCAGAAATTGAATCCTTCTAGTTGAGCCAGCAGCGAAAAAAAAACTTTATTACTTGTAGACACATAATAGAGCAAAAAGCCATATTACGTATGCGTATAGCAAAACGTCTTGAAATATTATTAGGAGTCTATTTCCGTTCAATTAAAGTCACCTCGACGAAGACACAAAACTCTGCCTAGTTTCTTCACGACACGAAAATTGCTTCAAGTCTTTGATTCTTCCTTCTTGTTCGCGTATTTTATTACCGGTGCAGTGCTTATTTCACTCACTCTCACTCAAGGGAAAATGGAGGGAAAGGCAGATTCCCTAGAAAATTTATTGGTTTCTACGAGGTCACTATTTTCAAGCTATATACTATTCACATAAATATTATAGCACGATGGATTCATCAAATTTCCACGTCAAATTTCCCCATGATTGATAAAAGGGGAATTGAGAAGCGAAACAAGGCGAACATATGGAGAAAACCAGGAGAAAAGTGGATCCCTGTATATACACTGACTCCTCCACATGCAGGAGTTCGCATGTGTGGACGAGTGGTTTATTTGGAGTCAAGTTTTCTCCTCGTTTTCCTCACATTGCCAAAATACGAATAATATGATATTATGTTGCCAGCTGTGTGCTTTCCACTTGAATTCCTGAAATATTGAATCATTCCAGCTCTAATCTATGTCGACATAAATAGCATCAGATTCGACACGAGTTCATCCACATTCTTATCCTCTCTTCTCTTTCACCAGCATATCCATATCACTTTCCCCGACACACACACACACAAACTACAAAAGCCGTGTTTTTTCCTCTCTTTTTGTCGAACCGAAAAAGGGAAAATACATACGTATGCATGCGAGCATGAAAAATACATGATGAATTCGTAATATTTTTTATTCGCGTGTGCGAACACTTTGATAAAAATATATAAGAACCTGATTCATCCTGAATATACTTCTGAGAACACACAAAAACCTTTCCATTCACCAAACTCCTTCCAATTTTACATATGAGATGAGAATTATTGTTCTCAACTTCGCATGAAAATGACTATTCCTTCCCGAGTGAAAAATTTTTGATACGAATTTATTGGATTTTTTGAGATGACCATTTTGAAATTTCTCGACCTTATTCACTTATTCAGAGTATATTGAACCTGTTGTATGAAACTCCGAGTGTTGTGTATACACAAAATCCTTTTTACAATTCCACAGTATTCCAAAAATGACCTTTTCTTGACTGAATAAAAGGAGAATTTTTAGATTATTAGAGAGTAGACTGTTAATCCCATTCGATAAAAACCTTTGTCTCAGTTTCTCAAAAGAGATAAAAACCATGATTGAGCTTGTGTTTTCCCCTGATGGTTGTGTACACAAAAATGACTTGATTACCTGTACGTAATTTTTAAGAGGGTTTACCTGTGTTCATGGGTGATAATTTTTTGACATTTTTTCGCTGACTGCTGTCGTGATACAATCATATATTTGATGAAGAAATGAGCGATTTTTACAATGATCTCGAAACGATTTTTGCTGACGGAGACGTTCACTCAAATTTACTTACGGTTTGTGCATTATTATCTTTAGTTGAATGTTGTAGATGATTTTTACGTAGAAGAAGAATCTTATATACTAAATTACATTTATACATTGTATTTTATCAAACAAACACACTTATCAAATTTTGAACCTTCAAGACTTTGGAAATAAAAAATGACGTTTTGCATATAAATCACATAAGGTTTTAAGGAACTCATCATGTCAACATTTTTTATGTAGATGGGAGAGCAGTCAAGTTTTCCATGTTTTGTGTCCATACTTTTGAATATTTTTGTATGCGGACGAGCCATATTTTTGAAACGTTGAAACTTTTTTTATCTCGACACGAGAAAAGTTTTTGTTTGTGTTTTTATCTATCATCGGAGTCACTCAACTATACCCCTCATTTCCAACTTTAATTGGATACAGCATGATATTTACATGAAAAGATTTGTGAAGCATGACACTCAACAACACAACAACAATATTCATGTTTGCTAATAAACTGATTTTGTAATGAGGAGTTCAGTTTCTCACACAACATCCCAACTTTATTACTCAGATTCTCAGATCTGCTCTAGTTTCGAGAAAGAGAAGTCATATTATTCAAACTCTCTTCCTCATTATTATTTTCGTCTAGAAAAGGAGTTTTGTGAGGCGGATCACGTTCGCGCTGTGATCTTCAAAAAGTTTCTGCGAGTTTGCTTTATCTATTCAAACTTATTTTGCATAAGGAGAGCCGCGTTTCGAATCGTGAAACGAATCAGAAAGTAATTACGCGATGTCAAATGTATGCTCCTTTTCGTTACCTAATTATCTCGAGTTTCGACCCTCCACTTTTCAACGTCACGTATCCTGGTGGCATATCTTCCCACGACCTATTTACAAATACAAGCTTCCTACAATGATTTGAATGTTTAGCGTCGTCGAAACCCAGCTTGTGCATTGCACGGTCCAGTTCATGCCAGTTTGATTCTTTTTCTGTGATTAGTTTCAGAAATATAGTTTCTCGTAAGACCAAACTCCGACAAGAATATATCCTTCCTCCGAATTAGTTTTAAAATCCCATTTGAAAACAATGAAAGTTTCAAAATTTGAATGACAAATGGCTTGAGATGCCTTCTCCTTTTCCAGTTGAAGTGTGTGTATTTAAAGAGTTGCCTCAATGGTAAAATAAATAACGAGCAGTAGAAAAGCCTCTAAATTAATGCCACAATCCGAAATGACGGGACCGTATTAGAGTAAAAACTGCGAGAATATATAGCCCTAAAATCTCTCTCTCTCCTAATACCATTCGCCAGTTGAACAAATGAAGTTAATCCCTATGATTAACCGTGTGACAAGAGAAATGTATGCATAAATGTTTCCATTCATTCACGAAATCACAAAAAAGTAGAAAACCGTGTATTATTAGTCCTTCATCAAGTCAGCCATTGAACCGCAGATGCAAACATATACCAAATACCACACACACACAACAAGATAAAAACTCCGGAATAGGCTTAAATAATATCTCTGGAATATTCTCACATCATAATTAACTATTTTATGCTCAGTTATTACACAAGACAAGACATAAATATGGACCTCTTCAGTAAGTATAAAAAAATAATAAAAATGGGAAAACTATCGGCTACAAAAATGTTTTCGGCCAACAAAACCACAAAAAATGGCCGAAATGATAAAGGTACTTATATAACCCTAATACCTACAAGAACCTTAGGATAATGTTTGAAACTAAAATTAACAACCTTTGGACCTTCTCCACCTCAAATACTTCCCAAAAGTTGTGACACTTTTTTTACAAAGAAAAGATGTCATTCAGGGTGTCACTCGCCCCTTTTTATTATGAATAACTGTTGTGTCTATAATAATATAATAATATAACTATAATTATAGTTTACTCAACAAAAAAAACTTTATACAAGAAATTTTAAAACAATAATAGTAACACGAATTATCCAACGTCGTGCATCTGTATGTGTAGTGTTCACTGTTCCAGTCGTCTATAGTCTGTGTACTCATAAATATACAACTATACTTGTACTAATTTGTCTTCGAGAAATTTTTTAATGCTGTAAAATGATTGTTTGATGTAACCACTCAATAAAGTGGTAAAAATATATTTAAGTATTCATTTTGATTACAAACAAATACTGGATATTTGAATGTTTGTGAATCTTACAATGAAGACGAGTTACCAGTGTAAATTACTAACTTTTAACTGCAAAAAAAAACTTAATTACAAACGACATGATATAATATACAATTAAATGTATCGTCTTTGCGTAAAATGTCATCCTATCAATCTTCTACAATTATAAGAGTTTCTTTCTTTCTTTTTTGTGTGTCAAGTGTACCACTCGCAACAACAACTACAGATATATAACAATAAAAGGCAATCTAATAATGTAAAATCTTGTATTAAGAGGACACAGGAAACGAAAGTAAATACGAGTAAAAGTTTTTGATGTACTTAATGACACTCCTCTACTTCAGAGAAGGAGCACATATATTTACTACTTACTGATATATACTCCCCATCAACATGACATAAACCAAGTGTGCATTTAGACAAGATATGGTTGTGACTATAATGGAAATTCCTCATAAAAAATTAAATAAATAACGTTGAGAGATTCAATAAAGCTACATAATATATCATGAGACATACTGGAAAGCAGGAGTACATACATTTAAGTAAATACCATAAAAGGGAAGAGGATGGCGAAGCAGGGAAAAAGATGTGTACATGAAAGTGACATATGGAAGCTGATCCTCGGAAAAAATGTATCATTTTACCTATAAAAAACTCTGAAGTCCACGTCCACATAGTGTACACACACAAACATTATTATTATGGAAGAACAAGTCGAAAGACAGAAGGGACATATAAGAAACCTCGCTTTCTCCACCAATCCTTCACTCACTCCCCTCTTCAACGGTATCAAGTGGAATGCTCTTCAGGACAAGAATTTGATATATGTAAGTCAAACAAATGGAGAGGTAGAAAGGGAAAATCCTGGGAAAAGGAGTATCCTTTGATGCTCTCCTGTCATACATTTTTTCTCTCTCTCGAACATTTACGTATAACGTCATCATATGTGCTGCTTTTTTGCTGTTAACAGTTTTTCATCTGGCTCTGGGTTGAGCCCCTTTGGAGGGAAAAAAATATGATTCCATACTTTACAGGAATTTAATGAAATTGGAAGAGGATGAAAGTTGGAGATTATTCTGTTTCTTTCTCTCCACTAGTCTACCAAATCCACGTCGTTAATCTCCCTGCTTACCAGAGGAGCATATATATAGCGTATGCATTAATGTGCTTGCACAATGTATAAGTATTAGAAGAAAAAACGACGTAAAATATAGAGAACTCTAAACTATTAAATGTGTACATAAATGTTATGTACTTTTATGAGAATGATGCAAAAAAAAATTCTCCTCCTACGAGAGAGAGAGAGGTCACTAAAATAAAAATGTGAACATGAGAGCATGTAAGACCCCGTCTGTTCTGTTTGCCCTTTTTTCTCATCCTTTTCCGGAAAAAGATAAATCGTTGATGTACTCTGGTATAAAAAATTGTCTCTTATATTACACTCTTGTTTCTCCTAAAAGTCCTAAAACTTCTCGCACTAAAATATTGGATAGGAATGAGCAGGAAGACGAGAAAAAGTGGAAGCAAGTGGATGTAATTCTAAAGAATATATGTGTTTCTGTCGAGTGTATAGTTCTTAGTTAGTTCTTGGCCATATAACGTGACCTTTTTTACGGAAGAATGGACACTAACCTCACGGCTCATGTAATAGAAATTCATACGGAAAATATGTTTCTTTGAAATATACTACACATAAAGCAGCATAATGAAATTATGCTGTTTGAACACTTCGTAGGAGTTCAAAATTCAAACAGAAGTCAAAACAACTTAAATATCATAAATGAAATATAGAAATAAATTTAGCAACGAAATTGCACGACAATTGATAGTGTATTATTTTCTCACTGGAAATTAGCCCAAATTGCCTTGTTTGGTATATTTTTGTAGGCATAAATAAGTTAATTAGAAGAATATGTACATTCATTATTCATTAATCCACAACTAGAACCACATAGTCTACGATCACACACAACCTCTTTCAGTACTCCCCTTTTTAGCAAGACATTTTAGTTAATTCATTATTCATTCCTGTAGGAAATTAGGAATTTTGTAACATAATTTTTGCCATCAAATCACGGACGATATTGATTTGTGTTAGTTTGTAAAACGAATTAAATGAATGACAATGTTTTGCATGGTTTTATGTAGTCAATTGCAAAGGTGAAATGTACATAGAATACTTTCTTTCCAGGTTGGCAAATTGGCTACTCTTGTAAAATATGTATGCCTTTTTATCACCGACCGGCATACTATACATCATGCTCGCAGATCCAGAGCCGCTGCAACTAAAAAACAAAAGCTCGAGGTTTCAACTTTGGCAGATCCGTCGTCGCATCCCTGGTCTATGGAACAGCACTCATCTCATGTACAAAGTACAAGGCAGTACGACAACACACTTGCTTTTACATATGAAATTCTCCTGTTTTCATGTTTAGCAGTCAGCGTAGAATACGGAGCCACACAAAATCCATGTTACATTCCTCTCCCCTCTCCTCCGCTGCCTTTTTACGTCTTCTCGCCGACATACATGACGTCTGTTCTCCGCTCTTGTTCTCATGGGTGGCTCAAGTGGCCGTGGAGAATTTAGGTTCTACGTTGCCCCGAGCTTCTCTTTCAGTGCGACTGACAACAACTTGATACGGCTTTAACGTAATCAATGAATTCATCACACTCAACTTTTAACAGAATTTATTTGAAAAGTTCGGGAAACCCTGCGATATCCAGTAACACAATCTCAATCTGTCAATTTATCTCATTTTTGCTGAGCGCGTAATAACGTCAGCAATTTGCACCCAAGGCCTGTTGACTGTTCGTTGAACACACACATGCCTAAATATATAAGCTACAGAATGTTCAATAAGAACTACTTCCAAAAAGCTAAGTCTCTATTTTGTAGCTGACCTTTATAATTGTCAAACCGAAGCCAAAAATTTATGGAACCGACGACAAGCGAGAGAATTTCATACAGTCCAGTTCACCACAAAAAATGAACGATAATTCATCCCAACTTTCCTCCAAGTCAAATCGTACTTGCTACCTGAAACCTGATTAAAGAAAAATTATAATCGAACGTCCGCTGATTTTAATTGTGCTAACAATACCAGACAAGCCAAATAGATATTATTCTATACCTTTAACTGGAAACTACAATCTTTCATGTTTGTTGCTTAATTCTCATTCTGATAAAAAGTTAAATGCCGTTGGCATCAAGCACTTGAAACCCTCATCGTAATGCCTGCCTACTTAATGCCCATTGCTCATACGTTTCGAACTTGTGCCCACTCACCCGTGCTCTGAAAGCAAGTTGCATATGCATACCACTGTATAGCCATTACCTGTAACTTTCAATGCCGAAGTTATAAATCCTTGGTCGTAACATGGCATATATGTATACGTGCCATTAATTATGTATTCCTTCACATTGTTTTAGCCCACTGTTTGACTGTTTGACTTTCATTTATTTTTATTTTATGATGTCATTCGAACGAACACAAAGTTTTGCTGCAGACAAAAATTCGTCGTACCCTCAGGAATTGCGAAACATCATAAGTAAGGCTGCATGTAGAGCTCTCATCCATCCAGCGTTATGAAATTGGGAACAAAGTAACCTTCTAAATTCTACCATTATTACTTTTTTCCACTAAAGCAAATATTAATCTGGAACAAGGGACCAAATGAAATAAAAGAAATTTTCTTTGGATATACTCGCTGCAAAACGTTAGAAAAAAATCCAACCTACACAATGCACGTCACACATCGAAGGAGAGACGGACGTCACATTCAAGCTCCACTCAAACTTTAAAACTTGCTGTAACTCATTTTGCAGCAATTACTCAAAGATAATTATAGTGCAAAATAGAATCATGAAGCATATTGAAAATTCGCAAGATTAGACCTATAATCCAGCCAAAAGGTTCGCAGGTAAGTAGTAACTAGCGGAGAATTGATCGAGAACTCAGAATGCCCCACGTCGTCGGGAAAAAGGTATCAACGCTGTGAAAGGAACGAGAGAGTCATCATGCTCTGCTGCTTTCTACTTCGAGGAAAGCATTCGTTGTGGAAGTTCTGTTCAAGTGACTTTCAAGTAGATGTCTCTAAAGCAGCTCTCCGCTACTTTTCTCTTTTACTATTGTTCTTTGTCCATCCTCACATCGGGGTCGCATTTTCACGCTTCATAGTTGGAGTTTGTTCATGGAACTATGTATGTATGTATGTTGTAGTCATCAATTGCCTCTCTTGCCATTCAACAAGAACGTGTGTTCGCTTTTTGGACTCTCCATTCTACATCGCAGTTTCGTGCACGCACTGAAACGGGATCTTGATAGCGTTTTAATGCTATTCATGAATGCGATGTCGTCTCTGTTTAATATTCATGTTTTCAATGAAGATGATGAAAGGATTAAACCTGTTGGAAGTTTGCCATTATGAAGCATTCGTGTGAAATAAAGACCCGCACACTCATCCTTCCCCAAAAGTGTGATACTCTCTGAGCTCTTTTTTAAAGAAGGATCGTCTTTGGAAATGACGTTTTTAAGACAAATTCAAATATGCTCAGTCTCTGTATAAAGTCAAGATTCCTCAAGGAGTTCATTTTCAGAAAATATTCCTGGCTTCATGTATTTTGAGTACTATTAACCAACTATTGGGTGCTCAATTACTACCTTCAGCGCTTCTTTGAAGGCATAGATAGATTGCCCGGTGATGTACAAATAATCAATATTTTGAATCCAATTTATATCAAATAAATGCTGCAGTTCATTAAAACCAAATACAAAATATAATTGGTCTAAATTGGAAGATAAAATGCCCTTTACTATTCTTTATGCATGTATGTATAGATTGTATTGCACACGTTATTTATACATTTCAAGCATGTTAAAAGTAGTCCATGGCGAAATGAATGAAAAAAGTCAGGGGTATAGATATATTATTAAATAATTTGGAAAAAGTAAATAATTTAGAGTATAATTTTGCAATTATGACTTTCTTATTAAATAGTATATCAGTGTTATGTGGAGAAATACTTACTGATAGTTTAAGATTCGTGATTTTGGAAAGTTAGACGGCAATTAAGTAATAATAATTTAAGTCAAATAATACACGGGTAGAAATCAGATGAATTGTACTTAAACATTCGAGCCCTGGGATAGTTGAATGGCGTATACCTACTTGTGCATAAAAAGTTAAATAGATTCCATGAATAATTGTAATCAGGCGGTAAATCATATGTAATAGTAATGTACACAGCACAGCACCATGTATAGTACTAGTTATTTTGCAGTACTGCATTAATTGAACAATGAACAATTAAATGGAATGTTGGACAACCAACCGACTCACCGGAATTTCGATAGAAGAGACTAGGCAGAGTTACGGTTACAAATTGTCAATTGTCATTTATCGTGGTTTGCCATGATGCGAAAGGTGCAAACAGGGGGTTGATAAGATCACGTGATACTACTTGCTCGTACGTTCAATATCCTGATTATATATTTGTTGTCCTCTCTGAAGTGAGACTGAAGAAGAAAATGTTTTCTGTATTTAATATGTCGAAAATGTTTAAAACATTCTTAAAGATATCTCGCATATATTTACTAAAACTAACGCTAGTTTGAAATTGTGTGTATGTACTACGGACCCAACAACTTTCTGAGTGTTTCACTCATGCGTCAGCCCTAAACTTTCTCTCGAATACGTTGTGTGACAGGGAACCAACCACCAACCTGTCATAGTCATGACGTTCTCATCAGTCATCAGAAAGAAGAGAAAGAATTACTCCTTTTCACACGTTCGTTTACACTCCTTCCATTCCTGAACTATCCCTTCATGGGAACTCAGGGAACTGCACACTTCTGCTGAAGCTGTAAATAATGCTTTCCTTTTCAAGTCAACCGTTCGGGCACAAGTTGTGCGAAAGGAAAGCAACACATCATGATTTTTTACATTATGTGCAAACAAATCCTCTCGTTGTTAACAGGGTGGGATTCAATAAAAATGAAATGGAGCTCATATCCCATCACTCCAATTTCCCCGAATAAAATGCATCTTATAAAATATCATCCATACGCTAAAAATATATACATACTACGTATACACAACCACTCAAATTTACACGAATTTTTCAATTTTTCCATCCACATCTTTTTCTTTCAGAGCAATCGAAAAATATTTGAGCATGGGTTTCTGCTTTTTCTCCCAACCTTCCAAAAATCAGCAGCCTTGCTTTTAGGAACAATTGACTCCCTTTTTCTTTGAAGGGAACAAATATATTATACTATTTTCCCCTCCTTCTTTTCCCTTATCGCGAAAGTAACGAAGCGTTGAGTTGGTGTAATTCAGCAAAATACCCTCCTTCTCTTCCTTCTTGCTCGCATTACTTGTCCATATCTACTTTTCATACATTCAAGTGAAGTGACTACTGCCATATATTTCATGTACAAGAAAACGTTGAAGTAAACTCTCCACAACAAACTTGACTTCTTCTTGTTAGCTCGCTTCCATTCAAAGGGAACGCATAAGCCGATGTCAGCAAGTGATTGTGATGGAGAAGCCTGTGAAGGAAAGGAGACGAGCCAATTTCTAAAAAAAAGTCTAACAAAAACTCTATAGATTTCCAGACCGAGTTAAACTTTCACTACTTCACTTTCATTTGTCCGCTTCTCTTTCTTTCTTCATTCTCTCACTCTCACACAAGCAGTGCTCCCAATTTCTCTCGTTTCCAACTGACAACATTGGAGAAGAAGCCGTAACAGCATTTACGACCCAAGTTAGAGCAATTTTACCAGAGGAGTGGATATTTTTTTGAAAAAAGGAAAAGGAGATTCGAAAAATGTGTAATTTGTAGGAAGTATGTAGCTTCTACTATCCCCGAGCAACTTCATGTGCACATTCCCCATTCTATACGCAGTTATTTCCAATGGGATGAAGGATAGCATTGAAAAAGTATTGATTGCAGTGAACTGGAAAAAGAAAGGAACTAGGTTCTACCTTTCTCTCTCTCTCTCTCTCTCCAACGCTGCTCAACTTTCCTGTGAGACGAACAAGATGGCCTATAGAATTAGAGGAAGACTGCGAATGGAATGGACAGAGGAAAAAAGTCCGATTTGAACCTTTCGTCCGAAGTTTTCGCCTCTATCTTTTACTTCCTTTTGGTGAGAAAAAAATGCGATCGCTAACAAGTTGGTGGCCATATGGAAGTCAGTCATAAGGATGCTTGTTCATTTTATGATTTGTAATGCAACAGTACATTTTGTCCATAGTCGGTAAAATTACGTAACCAGTGTTGCCCACTAAAATAACAGAAATTACATCCGCATGTGGAGTAGCCTTGCAGTTACTTTCTCTTTTAAAATGTTTTTGCAATCTCCATAAAACACGTATGCAAAGTGACTTGTAGAGGAAGACGAACGCTAAAACTCAAGGGAAAGCAATTTACGTTGATTCGCAGAGAGAGAGAGAGAGAGAGAGAGAGAGAGCTCTCTCAGCTTAAAAGCGCTAGCCAATACTAGCATCTATTTTTCTTTCTCAGGCATGCATGTAAATCCATGAAAATGAATGCACATGGAGGAAAAATCCGTCCTGAAGAACTGATTTTTCTAACTAAAAACACAACTCTGTTGGAGTTGTGCACACACATGTAAGTTCAATATGCAAATGTAATATACTCTCTCCTTCCTTAAGCTCCTGAAAGGACTTGTATGAGAGGAAGGATCCATACTTTAGGGAAACTCACCATGAATAAGGAATGCATGTGCGAGAGACGAGGAAAAGATGAGACTTTGAATTTAGCATATATTGTGAAAAAATTACGCTTTTATAAGCGTATTTAGATATGGCTGAATTGAATAAGAAAAGGCTTTATGCTGTGTGGAGAAAGTTGTGCGAACAGTGTAGACTTTCCTGAGGTTCTCTCTGGCGTGGCATCATCACCAGACCATGTGCACAACTCGTATTATGGGAACGACGGCGATACTCGTTCGAACTAGGTTACGTACATTATATCCCTTTCGCATGGTACATATACAACTATCGGGGGAAACGTGTGTGTGAGCATGCAGGCCACGTAGAGCATTATTGCCACGTATAAAAACACGAGACAACAGGCTGGCTATATGTGCACATTGGGAAGAGGTTGTTGGTTCTTCGTAGTTAATCTACGTTAATATTAGTACATCGCATTGCATTGCTTCAACTCAGAGTGTGTGCGAGTGAAAGCAGGGTTTTTTATCCATGAAAATTCAGCGTACGGTGAATATATATACGTGCAGGCGACTGGAGAGAAGGCGCAGGGTGTACGAGCACGAGTATTTGTATGAGAATAATACGAACTGAGTTTAGGAGAAAGGCGAGAGAGAGAGAGAGAGAAAGTGTGAAGAGAAAGGGAATCGGGGAGGCAGGCGGAGTCCCGGTCGTTCATTGGGTCTAGCCGAGTTGCTAGGAAACTTGTTGGGGTGAAACCTTCTCTTCGATTTTTCCCCGTTTCCCCATGTTTCCCAAGTGAGCTCACTTGCGAGCGGGTGCAGAGCAGCGTTGTGTAGGGTCCTACAAAATAAAAAATGCTAGTGCTGGAGGAACTCTAAAAACAATATACGAGTGCTTGCTTGTCATAATACATGTGCAAATTCATAAGTGGCTGGATATGCTGCAAGTGAAGCCAAATTTTGCTAATCAACAATATGTTCTCATACATGAACTGTATATCTTCGAACTGAACACGTTTTTTTAAAAAAACGCTTCACTTTCACTATCACCAGCTCGTTCATCCACCCACGCCTCTCTCTCATGAAAATGCATTACCTCAAATAATATTTTCTCTCCGCTCGTTTCGTACCCATCATCTCCGTTTTCGTACGTGAAGCCATGAAGTATCCTTGTGTAAACATCCAGTGGCGGTGTTCTCACAAGAAGTTGCATTAATCGCAAACAGTGGCAATGGCAAAAGCGATCCACAGCCACACGCTCAATTTTCATAAAGCAACTATCATTTATCAATGCTCCACTCTCCATAATTTTCTTCCAGTCCCGTAACACTTTTGCTAATGGAAGAGGCTCGAGTAATGAATGAGTGCAAAAAGGGAATTTAAGCGACGACAGACAACATGTGCTTCAAAAAATTCTCCTCTTCATTGTCATTCACAAGGATGCGATGATCACGTTGACATACCTTTCGACAAAAGCATATCGCTCACACTTTGAATAAGATCACGTACTACCACGTTTCTAGAGGGGCCTGATGCCAAAAAGATGACAAAAAATGTTCCTCTCCTCTCGCAAGTACGAACGGAATTGGAATCATTACGCAAGGCTCTGTCTGCGTGTGGTGTGCAGTGAGGTAAGTAGTGCACATAGGAAGAGCTACGCAACCTTTTCCATAATGATAATGGTAGTGTGCTTGCTCAATTCACCTTTTCCCTAGAACAATGACGGCATGTCTATCATGATCCTCTTAACGATACAAAGTAAAGAGTTGCGTCGGAGAAACTTGGAAAGACTACGTGTGTTTTGCAAGGGGCAACAACTCGTAAAACCATTCTACTTCTTCCTCTTATTGCAGAATATTTCTTTTTGCAAAATGACATTTAAAAGTGAAGCCTTGAAGCATATTATCTGTCTAAGCTCATCATTTCAGTCAAAAATGTTTTCGAAATGAATTGCGAATTGATTTCCAATTCCGAATAAACGCCGATTAATATTTGGCCCAGTGAAGCAAATACTAAAAGGGTAATCTTATGGTGATGTTTCTACGTATGCATTCGACAGGCTGAGCGAATTCCGAAAGGAGAGAGAGAGAGAGCTACATAGTGGAGGTAGGTAGGGGTATAGCTTGAAACGCGTGTCTCTCTCTCTCCATGCAACTGACTAACTCGCCAGTTTCAATTCATATCAAAAGGCTTTTCCCTATTATTTTAGTGTACCACACGACTATAAATGTAGTAGAAACGTGTGTCGTAGTGTGTGCCATCGCAGACTGTATTCTCGAGCCAACTTAGTATTCCTTCCTTTTTCCCACCATGCGTCCTCCTCACCACATACAACCAAGTTGAACTCCTTCCTCATGTCGAGTAAGTTCAGCCAGGATAGCGAAAAGGGAGAAGAAGGGAAAAAGTGGATGTTTTAACTGTGAAATACGGTATTGGCAAATTCAGGAGAAAAACAAGTTCTGTAGTACAACTCTGAACAGCACGAAACGGGAAAGGGAATGGAAACGAGAAGAATGAAACTGAGAGAGAGAGAGTATTACATAGTACGATTGCAATTTTCATTTCGTTCCGCTCAGTCGTTCCTTCCTTTTCTCTTTTCAGCTCACTTTCATGTGGATTTCTCTCTTCTCCGCACACGAAGTGTTGACGGTGACACAGATACATGAGAGTTGCACACACACACATTCATATATACTGTGTGCGTTCCTTCTCCTTTGCCACTCTGCATACACAAACCAAAGGAAACTTTTTAGTGTACCACGGATTCCTCACGATTTTCTCGGAGCCTTCTCCCTACTCTCGTCATACACTGGGAATCTTGCTTCGCGAACTTGTCGATTTCTCTCTCTCTCTCTTTCCTCTTCGAGCGAGAGTCAGACCTCTGTTATGTATCCTACGTGGAGCCATTCTAAATTCTAGCTTCTGTCTTGAAATAAAAAAGCTTCGTTGTCGGTGGTCGGATCGAGGAAAAAATTTGAGCGACGATCTATTTCTCTTCGTCGTCTCTCTCCACATCTTTGTCCCTCTTCTCTTCTCTCGGAGTAAGTAGTCTAACACAAGGAGAAAAAAATCCTTGTCTTACTTCCCTTATTACCCCCTTCGTGAAAACACGAGTTGCGAAAAATATATATACCAAAAGACAACTATCTTTCAGCACGTACGTGTAAAATCGTCAATTGATCCCCACTTCCCGTGAGCAGTTGATCATAATATTATCATCAGTGAGCGGAGGATGGGAAGTAGTCAACGTTGGTGGTGTCACTATCAAAACTCACTTACGCAAAAACAGTAGTTTTTTTAGTGCTGGTCACAATTAAAAACAAAGATTTATCTAGAAATTAGTTTAAGTAGTTCCTGTCACACATTTAATTCATCCTGTGTACGACAAAAGTGCATCCATGCGATTGTGATTTTTCCCCAAGTGCAAACATCCGAGGGAAATGGAATAAGTGTGAACGAGGAGAAGACAGAGACGCAAAAATATAGTATCGTTTCGTTAGCAAAAAAGGACCTACTTTTCTCATCTCAAGTTCATTCAACAAGTTTTTTAGTCATGTAGAGTTTTGTGTGTGCTCTCACAAAACCAACATCCAATCGAAAAGTAAACCTTATCATCATCATCATCAC
Source organism: Heteromurus nitidus (assembly GCA_034687055.1). Taxonomy (NCBI): domain Eukaryota; kingdom Metazoa; phylum Arthropoda; class Collembola; order Entomobryomorpha; family Entomobryidae; genus Heteromurus; species Heteromurus nitidus. The sequence goes on along the minus strand of JAQFZW010000022.1, from coordinate 124,568 downwards.
CTTTCAGTTCACAATTGTTGGATTGCTTTGATTGATGAAAAATAATAAAACTGTGCACAACACCGAATACCACAGACGATCGATGCATGGCTTCACGGTACGTACATCGTATCAAAGAGTATAACTGTTACAACCTCACAATAGCCGTGTTGTTTAGATTTTCGCAATAAAAGGTAACTGCGGATTTCCGATACTCTCTGCTCCGCAAATAATTCCTCCATTATTCACCAAACTGATTGAAACCGAGTGCTTAATTCTGAGAGGGGAATATTGGATGAGAAAGTCGGATCCCAAGAAAAAGGCACATCACGATGAACGGAATCGTTGAACTGGGGAAGAATACAAGTTGGCAATCTTGCTCATCATCACACTTTCGGTTGGCCGATAAGCAATAAGAAAACTAAACACGTTCGAGAATATGCTCCTTAGTTCCCCAGCGAGAATCAATAATAATCGTGGATGTTTGTTTATCAAGAGCAGTGTGTGATGAACATGGAAAAGTAGTAAAAAAAAGTATCGAATGTGAAAACAAATAATGGAATGGCTACTTGAGTAGTAAATTAGGATCTTTTCGCAGAAACAGTCAGTATACACTTTCCTCGTCGAAGTAGTTTAAAAATATGTACTAATTTTTCAATTGAGTTGATGAGCGTTACAAAGAAAAGATGTAAGCCAGGGCGAAATAATGACTTTCTGACAGTTTCACGTGCTGGACTATACCAACATTACCTAAATATTCATGCTGCTCGCTGTGCCAGACATAGTTCAAAGGTCCTGTTGTTGTGGTGGAAGCAGACGTCTTAAGAAATGTGCGACAGCGAAGTTGTTTCGCCCCAGACAGCAGTCGATCAAGCGGATATAGAATGTCTCAAGGTGCGAAAATGGTGGTGTTTCCTGCTCTCCAGCATCTTCACCTTTCTCGCTGGCCTCGCACTCGTCCTCATCTGGAGGGCCTTGGCGTTCATCTGTTGCCGCAAAGACAGCGGCGACTATGCAGCGCCAGGAGACCCAAAATTAAAGGGGCAGGAACAGCTCGTCCCTCTCGCTCCAGGGGTTCAACAACTACCACCGGGGCCAGGTCAGAAGCCTGGGCGACAGCAACAACAAGAGTTCGAGGCTACCTTCATGACCGAAGCGAAAGACTGGGCGGGCGAACTTATTTCAGGTCAAACCACCACTGGGCGCATTCTGGTAAGTCAAATCCTGCCATTTATTTCATCTGCGTCATAAATTCCAATTTTCGGATGTGCGCGGTGTTAACTTGAAGAGACGTTTCATATTTTTCATAATTTGTGGTCTTGCATAATTCCATACTACATTCTACTTGGGGATATATCTAATCAATAACTCAAATCGTCGTAGTGGGGAGTCCGTTTTGATTCGCTAAAAATTACTTTCCCCGCGATGGTTGCTATCCCTTAATAATTCAGGTTGTGTTACATTCTGTATTTTTGGCTAACCTTCATTAAGGTTATATCGTTATCTACGATCTATGCTCAATGGGGAATTCTGCACGATTCAATATTCCATCGGTCAATCTAAACCATATGCATCATACAACACACATTGAATTATTTAACAATTTTTATCTGATTCATAACTCGTTAGTCCACATAGTTTCGCATTACTGTCAGTTGGGTTAAAATGAATGAAAAAACTGGTTCTATGTTCCAAGCCCAAAAAATTGTTAGCAAGTTTCCGGCTAACTCTGGATCATGTCTTGTCCATTTCCGTACCTAACATCGCACATGCATGCCAAGACTTTGGGCACAATAAGTGCGATAAGAGGCTCGCTAATCAGTCGACAACGAAAATAGCCATTAACGGCAGTTTCGAGTTTAGGAGAAAGCAACGTATAGCTTACCTCTTACCATTTACTCTGAGACATGCGATCAAGAAATTACAACGACAATTTAAGTTTCCAAGCATAATTTCACCGAGTAACCGCGAATGTAGGTTAGTGGTGTTGGTGTGTTGTGGTGGCATGAACAGAATTATAATAAAATTGCTTCTCGTCCCAAAAACAATGACATATGCAAGCTACTATTCGAAGCCTGCGTCTCTTATGTAGGTACGTATTGAATAAATAAAATCAGCGACTAGCACAAATGAAAATACCATTTAATCCTACGTGTTTGCATAGGTTATGACGGTCTTAATGAGGATTTCTGGCGAAGGCAGAAAGTATTAGTGTTGTTGGCCCAGCATAAAAATTAAGTGTGTGTGAATTCCTGGAACTTCATATAAGTAGTAAAACGGAATATAGTGCGAAGAAAGCGAGACCTATTGTTGCAAGCATTCTACTGTTGCATTTCTTTAATTTCACATTTTGAACTGTATTTAACTATTCGTACAAATAATATGTATCACGAACTCATGAAAAAGAGAAAACACCTTTGTTTGCGAAAATGTTTTCCACCTGTTTGCAGCGGAGGGCATATAACCGCAGGAAATCACGTCCATCAATCAACTTTTCGTGCACACCATGTTTTTAGCAAAGATTTTTATCGATAAACTTGGTAGAACGTTGTGATACAAAGGCGTATATATATATACTTTCCCATTTACATATAATAATAATAGCCCCAAACGAAGCGTTTTAGTGGGATCGCGTGTGCGCACTAATGTACCAATAAACCGTGGTTCCGGACCTGGCGGAGGAGCGGCACGAGCACAGGTCAATTAGGAGAAAGGGGCACAAGAATACTGTGAATGCATGACACACATGACAATGTGTATGTACACATTGGTGCGTGTGTGTTTACCGATGAAATTCAATCTAAATCCAACTACTAACTTTCTCTCAAAAACTAAACCAACAGAGTTTTGCTAATGTTCACCCACACACAACATGTTATGTCGTGAGACTGAAAGTGTTTAAATTTATTACAAGAGTTTTGAAGACGTTTCCATTTTTCGAAATGACTCCCACTCTCCATATGATATCGAACATTAGGAGTGATATAGTGCTCCATTTCGCAAGGAAAGGGGATAATTTGCATGATATCTTTCTTCCAGCAGTTGTTTTACAACATCCTCTCGGCAATACACATAAAATGAAGGAGTTATTCAAGACTACATGGCCCTCCTAAAGAAACGGCACTGTTCCACATTTGAGTCTGTCAGGTAGTGTGAAACTAATATTCAAGGGGGAAAAAGTGGCATGAATGAGTGGCGGAATGGTTATTGCAAAGAAAAAAATAATAATGAAAAGAAGCCCATAAAGTCATTCTTCCCATGTCAGAACTACACTATGTCGCATACACACACACACTATATTTCGCCTTGTAGCTCCATGTGATCCTCCGGAATGATAAGTACATTTTACATTCATAAAAATGCACAGTAAAAAAGAAGCCTCGTCTTCGTGTATGCGCGTTGTTCATCTCTGTTGTTCATCAAACGGCTACTTTGACGTTTTGCGATATTGCTCTCCTCCACAACAAAACAACCACCACTACTCCCTATCTTCACACTTGCAGTTTCGGAGTGTAAATAAATACATGTTCACACACGGAATAATAAACGTGAAGAGCTGTTACGGACGGATGTAAAGTATGTCAATGAATACATGCATGCTTTCAGGATATGGATTATGTCATGCTGTTTTTATGACTCTTAACTTTGGGGAAGCCAATTGTGCGCAAAAGTATAGGACATATAAACCCACACCCTACGCGACAGAACGGAGAGAAATAATACATATGTTTGGGGACATTCACATCGTACAGGTCTCGCGGATGTTATAAGAATGTAGGGTGTTCCACATTGTCGTTTTCTCTCGTAGGTAGAAATGTTTTTACGGCTTCTCTACATTCTTATACGAGCCCAGATTTTGACGTGCATCACCTGGGACAGTGCCAAACAACCATTGTAAATAGTGGTTGGAGTGTGTTTACTGATAAAAAACGACTGTACGAGAGTCAATACAAGAATGTGCGCCACACACACAAAAAAACTCTACATTTCTATCTCATGGTTCACACTTAAAAATATTCTTGTTCGGTAGGTTTCCACTCTGCGTATTAAACATGCTTTCCCCTTCCTCCGTCCTATTCCAAGAGAGACGACGGGAATGATGAACGAAGGGAAAATGCAATTGGATTTTTTGTTGCTTGCCATCATGAATAACCCATTGCAATTGTGCAGATATTTGTTTTGCATGTTCAATGTATGTAGCAATGTACATAAATTGCACTTTGCGAAGATATTGGTTTTTGTGGATTTTTTGCCACGTATACCAGACAGATAGCCTTAAGTATATTGATATTTGTGCGAAAACTAAAACAAAATGCTTTATTATTCCAAAGCTTTACTTTAAATATCGACTCGTATGGACACAGAAAAATTAGAAACTTAGAAAAATGGTCGCGAAACGCTTGACTTTGGGAACAGCAAGTCGTTTGACATTAATTTGATGCCAATAATTCTATTTTTAGGCATTTCTAGTTTGTTGTGTAACCGTCATAATCTTCGGTATAAAAATTGTTTATGGATTGCAGTAGAACGGTAGACGCGGAGCTAAATTACAAAAGTTTTCTGAAAAATATTTTTCAGCCCAGTCGTATGTTTGACATGTCACATGCCAATGTTCGAAAAGCATGATTGTTGTTATTATTCCTTGAAGGTATAGCGTTCTTGGTATGCATTACTGCAGTTCGTAGATCGATTGTCGCAGCTCAATGATCAATAATAATTTATTTGTAAATGGACTCACTTTATATTTACGTTAATTGTTTTGATTTATGTTTGATTGATTTGGCCATCAAAAACTTGAACGTAATTGATTTTAATGGTGTACTTTTTATGGCATTTCACAATTTGGCCATGATAAACGTCAAACATAGTCGTTTTTCTGTGTAAAATCTGAATCAGTTAGGTAGATTACAATAAGCACAGGTTATGTCAGATTTGAAGTAGAGACAGAACGGTGTAAAGGATTAGTGGAGGTCATCGGCAACAACGTAATTGGTACGCCTCTGCACTTTACTCCGTTTGAATATCAAAGCGTTCAACGTTATGACCATCGTAATGCGTACTTTTTTATATATTATTTTGCGATGCTTTAATCACAACTTTCCAATGCGCAAAAATATCAGTTTATGTAGTGCGGCAAGTCATACCATGCAACGTTCCGTAAATTACCCTATCCTAATCTCCTCGACCACAAATTTAAAGACGAAGGGATTTATGACAATTTGGAATTTCCTACAAGCAACAACAAGAATATTATTTCTCCATGTAGAACAACAAAATGATGAATCGCTCGTAGTCTTCATTCTGTAATCTAGTACACCATAAAAAGTATCATTTTGAGAACAATGATTGGATCTAGCTAGGCTCATCTTCTCAGTGTGTTCTCCGAGGATAGATTCCAGCGTCATTTCTGCCAACAAAAATGAACACAGTCCCCTTTCCTTTCGCTAAAATATTTTCCATTACTTTGTCGCGTTGCCGCGGCATGCCGTCTCCAGCCATTCAATTTTCCAAGCTATTTAGCGTCACTGCCTGTTCAACAACATGCCAGTCTCAGAAATATAGTGAGAAAAAGTAATAAAATACCTAAATCATTGTGTAGGCGAGAGCATTGTGAGACTGACATGGAAAAAAAGTTTGGGAAAGCCTGTTCACATCATAAAATGTTTTCTTCCTGCTTTTTGTTGAAGACTGTCCATCTCAATCCAGCCTAAGAGTGTGCGATTCCTTCCTTAAAAATATTTTGTGCTTTATTGTCTCGCTGGAAGGAAAATGTTGCCGTTTTTTACTAAAAGATTTTTGCGCTAAGGGATTTAGCTTGACATAAGCTGTCACACAATGTTTAACCATTGGAGGTTTTTTTTGCGCAGATACATAGAAAGTAAAAGTAAGAAGGGAAAGAGGTGACGGTGACACTTGGAATAAGGCTAGAAAAAATTCCCCATTTTCTCATCCCGATGTTTAACAACTGAAAGCAATAAAAATAAGCTTTTGCTAAACTTCCTTCAACTTGGAAATCCTTTGGAATTCATGTGCCTTGCCCTGTTTCTTGAACGATATGGGATGGAAGGAAACAACAAACAACTAAAATACTGGAAGTAAAACATTTTTTAAATTCAATTTTGGCACAGATAATATAGAAAAAATCCCGACGCAAAAAACCCGTCCTTTATCTAACTTCAAGCTGCTACTCCTTCATTTTGCGAATAAAATGGTAGAGTTGTAAGAGAAGAAAAGTTCTGGTTATAACACCGACAAGGGTTTACTAACGCTAGGCTTTTTTCACCACGTTTTTACAGAGAAAGCTCTTTATAGTGGAAATTACTTTAATCCGATTTCCGTTCGAGTTGTAAAGCACTTGGATTCCAATCTCATTCCCTGCTCAGTTTTGTCTCTAACTTCCATTCAATCATGAAGAAGAAGACCATAAAAAATTCTCTAGATTAGTCCTCGCAAATAAAGTTCATATTTGTAAACTAATCGTGTCGTCTTTTAAGAATCATTTAAAATAATATGATGTACGCAGACAGCTTTTGGAAGGGTAATATTCTGTTAAGTTTTAGTACTCAGGCCAGACACAATTCTTCTTCACCAATCCTCGTGTCGGTTAAACTATATAATTTTTAATTCTTATACCGAAATACATTGTTACTGCATCAAGTAATTGGGTGGAACACGAAAAAGAATTTTACTTTCAACAGGTCTTACACGTAGACAAATTGACACACTCACAAAATAACATGAATGACAATTGAACTGCGGATAATGTACTTTCTTCGTGTGAGCTGTCAATGCGTTCTTGTTTAAACACTTTTTGTACATAAAAGCTTCCACGGATTGTATAGTCGAGCCAGCCAATCGTTTCTATTTATTTTCCGAAATGGCGTTCTCCACTCCACTACTCTGCGTGACGGTGATACTTTTGTGATAAATGCAGCAGACGAAGCAAGTTGTCGTTTTCTTATTTTGTTTACCCTCAGATTGTGACATTTTTCATTCCTTTCATTCCTCCACGACGACATCAAATGAACTCATGCATGCTCGCTTTGTCCTCCTAATTAGAATATATTGTCTCCCTCTCTCTCTGAAAAGTGTTTTATCTTCGTGAGTCTCATTACAGCAGGGAAGAATAGGTAAACTGAGGTAGGCGAATAATGGGCTTCCTCTTTTGTACTGTGGGATGTGGGGAAGTAATAAAGGGAATATTTCCCAAGTTGCACACACATATGCCCATAAGAAAATAGTCTAGAGAGAGAGAGAGAATGTACTGATGAGAGGAGTGGCTATGGCGGATGCCGATATCAACTTGAGAGTTTGCATGAGGGCGGCTCTTTGTGTGTCCGGCTGTATTGAATTCCGACATGGTACGCTGGCCTTGATCCAAAATTGTGGGCAACTGTTCCATACTGCCTTTTATAATATACCCTCTCTTCTCTCACTGTCCTTGTTGATTCATATAAGAAAAAATGTGCTCAGCTATTTATGGGCAACTTGATGTAACCGTTGATTACTCCCCGGGTCTCAATATTCCAAGCGTCCGCGAAGCTAATACCTGTCCTCTTGCTGCTCCTCCTCGTATACGTGACAAAAAAATATGCAATTATTTGTAAGTACACCGTGCTATCGGAGGCATTTGAACGAGTGGAGGCGTATATTCATAAGTGAAGGCTTGTATTGAGAACATAAAAGCCTTTTGCATAATCTACCATTGTCATTATGAAGGAAAGTTTGAACCTTGTCCTTTTTTCTTTATCGACTTTTTCAATAACGAGCGAAGGTAATAAAGGTGCTTAGTCCACACAAAATCCTGAAAGGCTTATGATTTATCTGAAGGTTTTAACCGTCAGCAGTTTCACAAATTCCGTAAATGATAAGACGGGGAAATTTCAACCAGCATCTTCCACTCTCGACAATCCTGATGTCGCCAGTCATCACATCACTTTGCAATGTGTGCACTTTTGGCGCTCATGGGTTGAGATGAAAAAGGTGAAGTTGACGTTGATTTCAAAAGTTCGCTTCATCTTCACAATCGATTACTCGAGAGAAAGGCCCCCTAGTCAGCACTTTCACATTGTTTTGTCATCTTCTCAACGTTGAAACTAGAAAGTGATGACGAGCAACACAGGAGCACACATTGACAACAAACGATGCGCGTGTGATTGATACGACTCTATACTCTCTTTCAAAGAACTCTTTTCGAGATATTTAATCCTCAATTTAGTTCAGTTTAGTTTAAATATGCAATCAGCATTTTCAATAAAAAAGGATGATTGGGATAAAGTAAGTTAAAATCGAATTTTATGTGAGAGAATAGCTCCCCAGCGTTTTTTACTTTCTTTCAGTCGCACAACTTTTTTCTGAAGTCTTTATTTTTCTCAGCGGATTATAAGAAGTTTTGTCGTTTTGTGTTTGTATCACAATCAATTCCGTTTTGCGACAAGCTGCGTGAGTACACTAAAGACTTTTCTCTCTTTGTTTGGTTTAAAGCCAGCTTTTGAGTGATTTCCTTTGACACATTCGTCTCATCTGCAATGGCATTATTTCTTTAGAGACTGGATTCGCTGAGAAATGAAGTCTTGAAGATAGAAACGGAGTCTGAGAGACAGTTTATAAAAAGTAGGTACGTGATCTTTCCAGCGTAAAGGTCAAATGTGAGTGTGCCTCAGCTTTCCCATATTTGTTCTCATCCCACCAGATTCCCTTTCCAACTCAGCTTTTCCTCGCAAGTGTATTTTTGTACGTTGGTGGGTATGTGGGAATTTCTAAAAATAGAGTCAAAAGATGGGAAAAGCCATATCTGTCTTTCGAGTGAGCACTATTTCTGCAGGGGAAAAGCACGTAAAGAAGAAATTACAACCGTTATGTCATAATATCCCTTTTCGTCTCGTCCGTTTCATGGTTTTATGGTCTGCCTCTTGTCTGACTCGTATTTGCTCGTGCGAGGGCGAGCCTTCACTCTCCGACCTTTGCATTTGTAACACAGGAACCAAAAAACGGGCCGATTTTTATTGCAATAATGTGAGACCCTCTTAGATTAACTTTTCGGGCTGGGATCACATAGCAAGAACATCTTAAATGAAGAAGAGGATGCAGAATCAAGGTGATTTCTCGCTTCCCAGCCATTCCCTAAATCAACTTAGGCATTGATTAACGAGTGCGGTAAACTAGTAAATTTTTACCCTGCTTGCTTGCAAAATAATGAGAAAAGTCAATATACCTCCAGGGATTTTCAGTCTGTGGTGCTCACCGCACATATTGTGCTTAACTAGCCTTCATCAGCATGCATACAACATACAAATGACTTTCGCACAAGGACTTTAACATGCATAAGTTAGCCTTGTATATTGTGAGAGTATTATGACCACCTCGTGACAATAAATAATGTTCATTTTCAGTCCAATTAAGTTTGGTGAAAGTTACATGACAGCGTTTATTTATGGTCTTATGGAACTGGATTCCGTTTACTGTATACAATCCATTGTGTTTTTTTCCTTTCCCTCAAGAGTGTATACCTCTTCACTCGAAGCCACATACAAAACTACATTCCCAAAATATTTGGTTTCACAAAAGAAAAAGTCCACCTTAATCAGTTGTGTATTCCATCGAGCTGCACTTGTACGATACGAGCATGGGCAAACACTCGAAAATTTGTATAGAATATTGATACTCTGTTCAAGCGTTACACTTGCCTTTTATTTGGTCTCCTTTTTGAGGAATTTTGGAATCTATGCTGTTCTCCAGAAACCTACATTTTGAGATTATCAAAACGCCTAGTTGCGTACATACAATAGCTCGTTAATGGAGAATAGTAACTAGCCTATGCCTTAGCTGATGTTCTTATGTGCATACTCAACCATCTCATGCAGAACGAGAGAGGGAGAGGGGGAGGGAGTCTAAATTGTTCACGCTTGAGTGGTCCTTTGTATATCTCAGTAGGCCATAAGGAAAGAATTTCCTGCTCCAATTAGTCTTTGTTGCTTTCCCAATACGTATGAAAATGTGTGGTGTCGACATTCGTGAAGAGATGACGACCAAGAAGAAAAGGAGGGACATTGACGAGGACGACGAGAACAATATGATGATGATGACGACTACAAGGATATGATGATGATCGACCCTATTTTTCATGTGAAAACAACAAGACGAGAAATGTAATAACATGAGAGATGTGTACATGAAAATAATACGTGGTCCGTTATATGCTTCCTCCTTTCTGTCGTCTGACTAGCCTTTTCTTGGTCAAAATGAGAGAAAGAGGAAGACAAGCATCATTATTATACTGTTCTCGACTCGTTCTAGAGGAAAAGATTTCCCTCTTTCTGGGCGAAAGTTGTTGAAACTTTGATGTTTGCATCGGCTCCTTTCTCTTCTATTTAAAGCACTCTTCTTTCTCCCTATTTAATGCTGCCGCTTCAATACTCTCCCGAGGTATACACACACACTCTCTCTCTCTTTCGTGGTGGTCTCATATTAAAAGAGGCCTCTTCTTATATCTTCCCTAATAATAACAACTTTTTCCCAAGGAGAGAAGGACGAACCAAGTGGTTCGTAGTGAAATTTTGATTACTAATTTCTCCCATTTTCTTCAGCAATATTCTGCTCGAGAGAAATTATGAGTGTGTTTGTGCTCGCTATAGGCTGTGCAGTGCAGTCAAATGGTAATAACTACACTGCGGACTCATTATTATCTCACAAAGTAATTCACTTAAGAAAGAGAGGAAATTCCTTGTGGCTCCCCTACTTCTTATCATCCCTGCAGTAGACGTCAACATCCGTCTTCAAGTTATGCATGCTACGTCAGATATATGTGCCTATACGAATAGAGATTATACAAGAAGCGCATTTTCGCATACATTTTCGCTAGTTCAAGTTGCAAAATTCCATTCATTAAAAAAGTGAATTAATGGGGGGAGCTGGAAAAGAGCAGAGAAATGGAAATGTGACCATCTTTCTTTCAGAGAGAGCGGCGAGTTGCATGATTTTGTAGCAAAAAAAATCCTGGAAAACTTTAGATCAAAAATAGCATGCAGGGAATATTGGGACGAAATTCGTTCTCTTCACTAGGTTAATTTTTTGATGCGCAGTTTGATGATGTTTGCAAAAATGAGATGATCAAAGATGAAAGATTGGCAAAGTGTGTATGGAAAACCCCCAAAGGCATAAGTACTTATCACCTCATTTCATCATATATCTTCTTTTCGAGTGGAGAGAAGAAAACTCAGTATATAGTCATCACTGACAGAGGGAGAGAGATGTATGCTGTATCTAGTTGATCTTCGAGAGAAAATCATCATTGGTCCTAAGTGCAGTTTCCTATATATTTTCTTGAGAAATGGACTTTGTTATTAGGACAGTAAAAATGTTATTGCGGCATGATGAAGAGCAGCGATTTTTTTTATCACGGCGAGGAAAAGTACAACAGTTGGAGCTCATTTGGCATGTTGAATGGTTTTTCTCCGCTTTAGTAAACTTTGTGCCAGTAGTCGAATCACAAGAGAGAGAGAGAGCCAAGCCGCTGCCGCTGGTGTTTGGCACTTTTGGTATAGATTGAGAGAGAGAAGCGAAAGATATATACTCCTACGGTGAGGTAAATAGTAAGCAAATGTTGGCAAAACGAGAGATTTTCATCGGTTGTCTTGCATCTATATTCTCTGTTGGAGAGCATGTTACACACACACCGGACGGAACCATCTGCGTTTATGTCCTACACTAAAATAATATTTTTATCCTTTTTCAAGATTGTTAATAATACATTACTCTCCACACTGCTTGCTTCTTTGTGTTGATGTATTTTTTTCTCTCTCATCGTGGCCATAATACCAGTTACTCATCGAGTCCTTTTAAAAGTTACATCATTTCCCCCTTCGAGCCAATTTACCCGACGACTTGTGTGTTTTGGCTATTTCCACTTACGGGAATTGTACGGTAAAAAAATGTATGTTGCCTGAGTTTGCAACTTTTTGGCACGCGATTTTTTAAAACGAGCAAAAAAAAGGAAGTTCAAAGGATTATATTCTTCGCATGTATCAGCAGATTTTTTTGGAGGGTACAAATAAGAAGAAGAAGAAAGGTTGTGCCTAAAATACATCTGTCCACCACACTCGTATCTAATCTCAATACCCCACTTATCCCCAATGCAATCCAATGTTTTATGTTCGATATCTGTTTTTGCATCGCAATATTCAGGCATTCGTACCACCGCCGACGATCAACGAATATTCATCGAAAAGGAGCAGCTGTGTCAATGCGGAAAATTGGGATGAACATTTGGACACAAGTGGGAGACCACACTTTCCACTTTTCCTCTGCATCATCACATCCGAACTCGTCAAACACTTGTTTGTAGCAAATGTCAAACTCAATGCGACGCTGCACATTTTCAAAGTGGTACTTGAAGAAAAAAAATGGTGTGGAAATGAGATTACTTACTTCCCCTTTTATCTCATTTCCACTCATTTGAATATTTGACGAGTCACTTTGTATATAAATTTGCAAACATCTCTCAAGAAGTAATGCTTGCAAATGTTGCTGATGTTCAGTGTCACCGTCTGCCCCAACGTTTTTTTGCCATTTCCAAACAGGCATATGGTCTCACACGACGACAAGGGAAGGGATTGGATAAAACTTAAATTCGTGTGGGAATGGCATCCTCTTCTTGTCACGCTCAAGTGTTTCCTTTCCAAACTTGAAACTGTCCAGATCGCCAGCAGAGCTTTGCTGAGGAAAGGATAAGAACGCCAATTTAAACAATGTGTCAAACGGGGGAAATGTGCATTTCAAATGACAGAATTCGAGAAGGATTCATAGACTTGCGATGAGTGCAAAAGAATTTGCATAAATAACGACCGAACTCTCCCGTTCCCTAAGTCTGAAATAATCCGCAGATTATAATTCACTACAGCAGCACATTCACATCACATAATATGGATTTCCTTGTGTGTCTCAAGGATCATAAAATCGCTATACATTTGAGCTCGCGTACCGCAACAAAAACAAACAGAGAAGTAAGATTGAGTGGATTTCCGCGGTCATAAACGGTTCCCATCTATCTTCTTCCTTCAGCCAGTCACAGAGTAGCTGCCTCTCTCCTTCTCTCCTTCTCCGAAGAAGTAAGAAGGAAAGGCGAGCTAATGCAATCTGTAAGCTTATTAAATTATCTCAGAGAGAAGAGAGATAACCCTTTTGTTAGCTCAATGATACACAAGGCTAGAGACAGAGTAAAGGTGAAACTACAACCGATAGAGTTCAAGCTTCTACATCAGGCTTTTCTAACCAACAGCATCAAGTTTTTTTTGTACAAGGATTTATATTGTACTTTTTTGCCCATTATCTCTCCTCCATTCATCCTTGACAGAATATGGATTTTAGCCATTGATATGGATTGATGCTGATCTAATTTGGGATGATGTTTCATACAAGAATGCACACAGCCCTGATATAACAGTCGAACATTATTTTCTGGTTTATATATCTGCAAAAGAGTTTTGTTGCTCCGTCACTCCCTGCAGCAAGGAGGACTCTTTTATCAATAACCTTTACTTTCCCCATGCCACTACGGCAGCAGATAACCTTTTTTGTGTGGTAAACACAAAAGACAGAGAAGTATGGTAAATATACGCGCACCTTTCACTCGAGATAATTTTCTCACACCAGCTCCATTCACACAAGCACAAGTAATGTGCATAAATATACTTGCGTCCTTTAATGGAAGAAGCCCTCTTCTAATGGAAAAGGTGTAAGGTTAAACTAGTGAATCGGTCCACGAGGCCACATCCACATTGAATAATGGAATGGAATTCACTCCGTGTATCCATGCAGGATAGAAAATCAAGCTAGGGTAAATAATCATGGTAATCAATATCCCAAGAGAGATGAAACCAAAAGATCGTGTATCTACTTTCTCGCAAACTTTTTTTTTATCTTGAGCACACCAACCAAACTAAATATATCTTGGATGACGGGTGAAGAGGAATTACGAAAAAGAATCCAATCATAATCGTGTCATAGGAGAGAGCAGCAGCTCCCCGTCACATTTATTATCGCTTCATGTTTGTCCTTCTGTTTTTTTTTCGTTCGGTGGAAATCTGTGTAACTTTCCTCCCTCGGTTAATGACGTGTGGCTGTTCCCACATTTGATATATATGACGACATGCACCTTGTCAACTTGGTTGAAGGTAAAATCGCATTGTGCGAACGAGCATTCATCACGTAACATGCACCCCTGAACATGATGGCATTTGTGAAAGCATTCTGTGGTACTTTTTCAAGTGTGAAAATCTTTGGTGACGAGTGGAATGACAAGAACATTCCTTTTGAATCGAGTATGTATGTAGCACATTGAATGGATGGAAGAAAAGCATTATTTTTTACCATTAGAGCCCACTTTTCTCTCGATTTTGTTGGCCCAGTTTACGTGATCGTGTTTGAGTCGTCTCACTAGCGCTCTCCTTCGTAAAAGTAAAAGAAAAAAGTGCACAAATGAGTGACGTGGAAGCTTTTCCGGATATCTGTCACCAGCCTTATGTATCTATCTTTTTATGGTGAAGTGGAGTTGGCAAGGGTAGTCAGGTGCATGTCATTTTAGCCACCGTTTGCTGATGATACCTAAAGAAAGTGATAGCTATGGACAATGTTGTCCAAAAGGGTTGATCATATTATTAAATCCTTGGGATTCCTCATTACGGTCAACTCGAATGCGGACTATTTTTGTTCAGTGTTCTGATGGCATTTTGGTGTTCTCTCTGATCCATAGCCGACAAAAATCGAATCTTCTTGAAAGACTTTCGCCATCATCGTGGTGATCATATCCTATTTGCCGTTAGTGGTAGCATTAAAGCCATCATTGCGGAATGATCGGATCATTTGGAGACTCGAGTACTTTCAAGGAATGTAGATACATGTTTTTTGTGGAGAAAGGATAGCAGCAACAACAAGAAGTAGAATCAGTGCTCATCTTGGACTTGGACGAACTTGGCCTGCAGCGTTTTTATAGTGAATCGAAGTAAAGCTCCACAGCTCCAGCACAACGACAGGGTTTTCCAGTTTCAGGAAGAAAGTAGAAGGAATCCGGTGGATGAAAAGGGAAAAATGTACGCATTTCTAAAGGAAACCAGGGTTGAAGATAATGTAATGTAATAATGTAGCTACATTACGCTCCTTCTCCTTTCTTCATGGCGCTTCCTCTCCTTTCTCCTCCTGAAAATTTTCGTGCTGACGACGCGCACGATGATGATGTCTCATTCTGTGGGAAAAAGCACTGTTGTCGTCATCCTCTGAATGTATACTTTTTCTACTTTCTCTCGACTCTCTCTCTCTCTGCTTGGGAAAACATGGTGAAAGAAAACTACTGCATACTTTTAAGGATGAGAAGTATAAAGGATTAGTTTGTATGTGAACAGGCGCAGCATGTACCCCGTGTACCTACGTGCATCTTCATCATCCCTTTTGTATCTTGTATCTTTATAAACTGTGAATGGGAACGGTGTTGCTGATAACCGTCTTCCACGTCTAGTAAAATGCTGTAATCTTTTCTCCACTGGAAAATGAAGGCTTTTTATATTTATTTTTTTGAAAGGCATTATCTCTTTTTTCTCTACATCCGGCTCTCCATAATACATATAATAATAAAATAACTTTGAATGCCCATCCTTTAGTGTACGAGCACGAGTTGTTCAGATGGTTGTGTAGTGGAAGGACGAACTCCTCTTTTTCTAAAGAAAATTCAGTTTTCCTTATTCTTCCAGGAACTCTGAAGGAGACTTTGTTCACCTATGAAAAAATCTTCACATTTTACTCTATACACGATTCGGATGAAAGAAAAGGCAGGGTGTATTAAGTGGAATAAGGCACAAGCATAAAAAGGCTCGAAGCAAATGATGGATTCTTTCACTACGTGCTTTTTGCGAGCTGGAATGGCATTGAGTGGTGGCAAATATATTGTTAGTAATAGCCTTGGTATGTCTTGCACCTTTTAAAAAAACTCTCCACTTCCCACTGGAATGAATATTGGAATGGGAATCCGGGAATGGCAGCTTCCCTGCTGCTTCAGTTTTTCGCGTGATGATGTTCCTTCTTCACATCCACGTCAAATCGTCTGTTGAATCCACACGCATTCGCCTTCTCTCCTGTTTTTTTGGAAAGAGAAAGCGCACAAAGTTCAAGAGGCGATGAAAACTGCTGTGTTTGCAAGTTTGCATGTTTTTGAGGGAGAAAGCGAGAAAAGAATGCACAGTTTTAGTTGGACTATTCCGTTTTATAAGGTCCCATGTACGTTTATTGCCACATCCACCACTGCGAAATATATTGATCGCCCGTCCTCTTTCCGATCTGCACATCAGCATCATCATGAGCACAACCACCACCACCATCCAGACTACCACCCTCACACTCGAGTTGGATGCGTGATGATGAAAGAGAAAATGGATTTTGGTGACCGAGCAAAATATATGTTTTATAATTGTAACATCATTATCATCGCACACTTCTCTCTTCTTCTACTTCCACCTTTTCTCCTTGTTGTGGATTTCCTCTCTCCACTGACATGGTGGAGCGGCACTTGTGAGTGAGGTGCTTTCTCCGCTCCATGCATAATACATTTAACATTACTTGTGCAACTCTTTATAGACTCTCCCTCTCTCCCTCTCTCTAAATCCAAAATGGTAATTGCGATCGAGGCGAGCAGACGAGAGTGAAAGGTAGGAGATAAATACATCAGTTGGGCATAATGCACATTACAATAACGACGTCAAGAGTATCAGGCCATGTTCTTTATTGCATGGCTAACTTTTGTTCCGTACATTACATTAGTTTTTTATGCTGCTGCACACTCTCAAACACAAAGGAATTTTATAACATTATACCTCTGTTCCTCTTACATTTCCTCACTTTTTTTGTGAACTTGAGTCGAGGGAGTATAAGTATTAAGTATATGTGGAATATACATATAACAAGAGAGCTACCAGCATCTCATTTTATTATTACAGAAGCAGAATAGAAAGTTTCCTTTCCCGTAATAGTCTCATGAGCTGCATAATGGCCTATAAGGGATGTGGAAATAGCTCCCGTTGGTGCTGCCAATTGCATTAGTTCCTATCTACCTTTCGAGCCTTATTCATAATGGAGGAGAGAAGAATGAAATGTAGCTTGGCGAAATCAGGTGAATTCGTGAGAGAATCTCATGTGAAAATTCCTTCTTCCTCTGCAGCTTGGAACTGTGATTGAAATTGTCGTCAACATTAATACGCATTTGAATAATTCTGTTTCAGTAAGATTGCATTACGCGATTAAAGAAAAAAAACAATATTATCATTCCGTTCATGATTTGAGGAGAGAAACTCTAGTTTAAAATGATAGTTTTTTATGATATCCTTTTGGTCGTGCATGATTACATATCTAAATACTTGGAAATGGATATAAGAATATGATAATATATACAATCCGATCCCAGACACGTGAGAGAATAAGTGAGTGCTTTTCATTGAGGAAATTTTCCAAGGTGTTGGCTCAATTCGATTACGTTACACCATTCCATGAATTTCACATAAGTTTTTTGAGAGGAATAAAAGCGGAATCTCAAGTTACATAATGAAAGGACCTTGGACGATTGTGTGAAGGAGTCACACCGAGGAAAAAAATAGAGTGCTGCTGGTACACACGAACGAGATACATTTTTATTGCAGTCCTGTCCCAGTCTCATGGTATTCCCTCTTCGTGTGTGGTTATCTCTGGGTCGTTACGCTACGTTAGCTCGAGTCAGAAGCAGTCGCGTCAAAAAGAGCACCGCAATGAAACACTTCAAATGGACGCAAAGTAACTCTATAAAGAAAGAGTGTGTGCTCATAATGAAGCTGGAGCAGTTGTACGTACGTACGTGCATGACGTGTGGAGGGAAAAGGAAAGGGAGCATTGGGGGCAAGGAGATGAAGTGACATTTTTGATTAAATGCCAGTTCAGCTGTACAATTTACACCAGTGTGCTGACCACCAGTGTCAAGAATGAGAACAGCGTCACTTCTTCGGAGACATGTGCACTCCAAATTTTCTCTTACAGAAACGGAAAGCATTATTATACCCTTTTCTCTGCCGAGCGGAGGAAGCAGGTCTACTAAATGCTTTTTATCCAGCATGAGTTTTTTTTCTCCTGAGCTGGATAGAGCACGTGTGATATACAAAGTATATGAGCTCCAAAAAAAACTCTCCTTTTTTCAGCTCCCACAGTTCCATGTAAGAATCCGAATAATTTATGAGATTTCCAATGTGAGTGTCCGATCGTTTCTACTCTCTTCCGTGCATACATTTAATATGACTAGTATGCGTTCCATTCCACATGTTCCATATTACACTCTTCCAGTGTGTGTTCTTGAAGGAACAATATAAGTACAACGGTATGTTGCTTTCTTTTTCTTGAAAGTTTTTCCATGTTTAGAATGTAGAAATATGGATGCACGACAGGCTTTATCTATCCTGACATATGTGTGTGTGTGCAGTGTACAGTTGTCATTGAGTTTGTAGAAGGACAAATACTTCCGTCCATATTCATGTATTGATTATTATTGGAAACGCGAAAAAGCCAAGAACAAACGCGAAGAGTACAATTTTTCAAACAATTTTTTAGCCCTTGTGCAACTTTGTACTGCTCAAATAACGGAGTTTTGTAACGTAAAGAACCCCAAATTAATGCTAATTAATACATGGATGGCCTTTTTAACTAATCGTAAGAAAGTACGTTATTAGAGGCAGTCTTTTTTGTGTATTGCATATATGCAACCCTGTGCCCAGAATTTGAGTACGCTACTTTTGCACTGAGCCTATGTAACTTCATATTTAAACGGGCAGTACAAAACTTGCGTATGAAAAGTTATGAGACAATTTTAGATGGGACTTTTATGAAGGGCATATACATGCATGTGCAGACAAGGTGTATGTGATGTATATCTACTCTTACTCCGTGACTTAATTCTTATCCGGGAGCTCATGTATAAATATTTGGTTTTAATGAGCGACCCCGTCTAGATAAGCATAAAAGTCCAAAGAAGCCTGTCTCTCAAATGCATTGTGCAAACAAGTGAAGATTCTATTAAACACAATTCTGGCTAAGCGGATGAGGAATAGTGGAAGACACATTCTATTACTTCATCATCATCTAAGACTCACTTGATATGCCCCACATCTTCCTTCCTCTTCCTCCTTTTTCGGAAGATCCCCTCATAAGTATTCCATCCATGGACTTAGAAACTCCATTCATTCAAAACGCAAACAGACAATTCTCTCCATTTCAACTTCCCGAATGGAGGAAACTTGAAACGGAACTGAAGACAGGGAGACACGAGCTCTGCAGGATTATTATGATAGTTCCAAGAAAAACGAAGTTGTCGAGTACAAATGCGGCTCAAGAAGAGTTTATTACGCGGGAGGGCAGATGCATGATTAATGTATGTACATGTGCGGGAATAGGGATTCTCTCACAATTCGTATCACATTCGAAGCACGTATTATTATCGAGCCTACGTGTCCACCGGACCTTCTCTCTCTTGAATGATGATGGAAGCGGATGTTTGAAGATTGATGTTCCGATTACCTCCAACGAGCTTAACACATTTAGTCTCAACTTTCCTTTTTCTCCATTTTTCAAACATGCACTCATTCAATCGCTTAAATATTTGCAAAGAATATGGAAGCGTGCATAACAATTGCCAATTAAATAGAAAGTTTTCGCTTCAATTGTTGAAATCAATCTGAACCTGAACCAATCTGAATTCATGAGTGGAAAATGGCTGCAATATGACTTAACGTGATGTGGCATTAACGTAGACAAATATATTGCCAACACACTAGCCACACACCTAATCAATAATTTAGGGTAATCAATACCAGCCAGTCTAGGGTTACATACTGCGTATGTATATCTTACGACGATTATTCTCGTTGCTTTTCAACTCCTTGTTTCTTCTCGTTTTTTGCATTACGATTTGTGAAGACAAGCAAAATAAGACTGGATTCATACGATCCACCACAATTATGCATAATGTGACGAGTTTAATGCAAATGTGTTTCGTAAAGATTAATGTACATAGTTTTTTAAATAATTCCATAAAATGTAGAACAAAGTGAAAGTCCATATAATAAGTGGACTTTGACTTGAGCTTTGGAATAATTCACCGGTTTACAAGCAGTTTTGATAATTAATGAATTCTCAATTGTCTCGTCAATTACACAGTGTGCATGCATATTCCTGAAACAGACGTCATGTACAGTTTTCCAATCTAAATCTAATCTGCCCTGCTTGGCCAGACATCGACTACATCCATTATGAATTCTTTATTCCAATTGAATATTGAACCATGGGGCTAAATCGAGTTTTCATTCAGACAATATTATTGTTATGTTGCTTTGTAGTGTAGAGTAAACGAGGTAAACTTTTAGATGCGCCGGCTACTATTTAAGTTAGCCTTCCCCAGCGCAATGCGTCAAAGACAAATTGTGATTACCAGCACACTCTCTGACGCAATGTTGCTTATATAACTAACCGAAAATGACACAAATTTTGACTACAACTCTAAAAAACACACATAATTATGCCAAGACGGCAGGGTTTAAGCGGAATGAAACCATTTTCTAATGTTTGCAAATTTTATCGGAGTTGTCCCACAAATACAAAGTATCTGACCCACCAGAATAGCAAAAAAGGGAGAAAGCAATTTCCGTCTCCTTTTCACCCTTCCCTCTGCCCCTGCCCCTTCACACAGACAAATTACAAGAGTGAATATTTCATAAACCACCGTTGAGTTATTCTTGCCCACCTTCTTGTTTCCATAATACTTTTGCGCAAGTAATGCGGAGTAAAAAATTCGTTACAAATGTCTGTAATTTCTCGGTGTATACACAGCAAAATGAAATGGGAAAGAAAATGTAAGTTAGCCGTCACAAAAACTGGAATAATTCATCCCCTCACATCAAACACAGAGTAGTTTGGACTTGGCTACCTACAGCGAAAGCGAAAACATTTTGGAATACAGCTGCAGCAGACGCTTGAAAATCCTTTTGTAACTTAGTTGTGCATGCACAAGGTACACCGCTCATGGTTATTCTTAACTGTTGTAGTAAACCCATAATTCTGCGTCAAAACGTTTTCACCGTCATTTATCAAAATGCAAAGGACATAAAGAGGATGCTTAACATTATCATAATTTTCTCAGATAAAAAACACATAACTGTCCAGGATAATCTGTATATTGTTGTGGAAAATGTGTGTCGCATTCCTGAAAAAATAAACCATTTCAAAAAAGACTTTGCAAAAAGAGGACAGGAGAGGAGCTTTCACTTTTGTCATTCATCCTTTGCTACTTTACTGGCTTTCAGACCAAGGAAAATAGAAGAATCCCAGGAAAGCCCAGCTTTTGGAGTATTCTGAAGTTATCCTGTACTAGAGAATAGTGGTTTGTGATGAGATAGATAGCAGCACATTGTCTGCCATCATCATTCATTCAAGACAAGAAGAAGGAATCCCATATTTATATTTTCCTCTCGTACCATTTTGCGAACGTGAATAGAAAGGTTCCAGTCTATACATCACCAGCATTCATATTTCATGTAATGGCTCTCCCAGTCAGTGAAAATACTTCACTAGCAAACAACATAAAAACTTGCTTCCGAAACAAGAAAAATGAGCCGCCACAAGCAGGAACGTTTAGGCATTTAAGAGCTATACGCTACTCTCTGGAATGCAGAAGAAAGTTTTTGGAAATAAGGGGGAAACAAACAAGATGTCACAATACGATGTCTATACCCTCTTTCACCAAAGTTGAGTTGGAGGTTTTTGTGTGTGAAAAACTGGAAATTGCATGCTTCGAGCGGTAATGATGAGCTTACATTTTCATATTTGCTGTCCAACCGCGTTGCGTTGTGACGCATGTGGGAGAAGAAAAGAAAGTCATCTGCACACGGATAGCTCGCAAACTGGCCTACTTTCTCATTTCTTTGCTTTTCTTTGACACGACGACAATCAGTTATTCTCCACTGTTTACGTAAGAGACGCAACATTATACTGGCGGTTGATGACGAAGTCATATTGTGTACAACATTCAGGCTTACAGCGTGGCGAACGTCATTCAAACGCGCGATCTTTTTTCAGTAAAAAGATAAGGTTGAGTCATGTTTCATGGGTCTTGTCTTGAAAATAGTAGACAAACGTACGTAGGCCCCGATGGACTTGTAATGTAAACTTTAGTCGAGAATACATGTAAGTAGTTCGTTCAAGTATTGTCGGGAAACGAATCGCCAATCCGGTAATCATTAATGTCTACCGATTTATCAATGTGAAATATAGTACGAGTAGCGAACATGATTACTAATGTGATTTGGCTGGCGAAAGGATATGATGGCGGATAAACGAGCAGAATAATATTGAACTTCGTTTGTGGTGTTCACAGAACTACTTTGTAATGCAGAATAATGGCGAATAATTAGCATGCTGAGAACGCGTATGCAACGGGAAACGTGTTCAAGCCACATTTTTTTATATTTTGTGCGAAACATTGAATTGTAATAGTTCCACTAGGCCTGCAAGAGCTTTTATTATTTACACAAAAATTCAGGACTGAAGACAGGAAATTCGTATATGTATTTTGTATTTATATGCATATTTATCACTTCCACCGGGGGTGAAAATCCACGATGAAAAGAGAATCAAGGGAAAAACAGGGCGAGAGAGAGACAAGTCGAATGGAGTGCGACTCTTTTCTATGGCATTCATTTAAGTATTCCATTTTCCATTCTTTCTTCTCTTCCTTCGATGATGTATGGCTTGCCGGGCAATTTTAGGAGAGCTCTCTCTCACCCACACTCTCGTCGAATGGATTCCTGGTTGGAAGTTGGAAACCGAGTGCACACAAATATGCATGCATTATTCAACCCTTTTTCTGAATAAATTACCTCGTTTACAGAGCTATTTTCTTTCTCACTCTTTTCGCCAGAGATGATTCTTTTGTGTATCTTGTCAAGGGAGAGAGAGAGTGAGAAAACGGTTTGGTTAGAGAAAAACGATTTCGTGGCTGAACTATGACCTATTCACACAATCCATGATTGAATGCTTCTCGTTTGTCCTCTCATGTACCTAAAAATGTTTGTAGTTATAAGTAAGTATTCGACATAGACTCTACTCTGCTTAATTTCAAAATCAAGAACGATTCCCCCAAATTACAACATGCAAAAAGAAATAGCATAAAATTGGGAAAGTGAATGTTGTTTCAAGTAAAATGTGCCTATATTTCTCATGATCCAGCCACTTTCCCCTCAAAGTCCAATTCCTGTTATCTTTATGACCGTTTGATTGCTTAAACTGTCGTCATTGGAGCAGAATTGAGAACAGTTGGTTGTGGGAAGCTATATTTTTTCATTGTTAAGCTCCATTCGTGTTGCTACACATCAGCGGAGTATCAGAGGCGCGTGTTGAGCACGTTCCCATGCTTTTCACCCATAACTCTCCCATTTTTTCCTTCTTCTTTTTAAACACTTTCTCTTCATTGGAAAAGTCAAAGGAGGTCCTTAGACGAAACTGTCCGTGTACTGGTATAATATAAAAAGTTGTCCCATGATGACTTTTTTTCCTGCTATGCGCCTGGACACAAATGGCGGAGAGAGAAATGGTTTTGTTCTGGATACATTTTACCTTGTCTTATGGTAACAGGGCAGAATAAATGAGAGAACATGCTTTATTCTTCTTATATCTTCATTCATACGTGAGCATAAATAGTAGAGAGCAGAGGTCTCTTTCTTCCAGATAGCTTAAGCTTGTTTGTGCCCTTTAGCAAGAGTGAAACTCGGGAGGCAAGATATGACCAGGGAGACTCCCAGGTGTGCCGCTAATGGCACTCCCATACAAACATGACAGTCGTTCAGTCAATCTACATATAGCATCGTGCTCTCTTCCTCTCTCTCTCTCTGAAGGAAAGCATTCTGAGTAGGAGAGGTACATTTTATGTACATTGGAAAGGTGAGTCCCAACTATCCTCTATGCACCCTATAAATTCGTTTTCCTTCCAGTTACAAGTAACAAGACTGGAAAATAAATGAAAGCAAATGTTCCATAGCTCGGATCCGTACCTCTCGTACTAATGCTACTACAAGAGAAAGTATGAAGTGTATTTCTCTATACCTCTCCTAGGATAAATTATCCCTGTCCAAGGATATAGCTCTCTCTCTCCACCTTTACCACACAAACACTGCCAGCTTTACTTAAAAACATGAACTCTAAGTCGGAGAAGAAGAAAAAAAAAGTGGCACGGAGTGGGAAAAAATTCCACTATTTTTCTCTCTGCTCTCTTCTTCTTCACCATAGTTGTGTGCTTATCGCTGCATGTAGTGAGATAGCACAACTTCGAATCCTCTGCATTTTGTAATGGAGAAGCGAAGGGAACTTGAGATGTGTTCCTTGATACTTCTACCCTCAGTGTCTTGGCTCCTTTTCTCTGATGGAAAATATGAGAGAAAGCAGCTCTCTCACCATCTCTGCTCTCCGCACAAGAGAGATCAGGTTCTATTCTAGTCAAAATCCAACCATTCCGAACGCCTTCTGCCTTGTGGTAAGTATATCTTTGCCAGGATTCCTCCTTCTTCTTGCGTCTGACTTTAACGAAGATATACATCGTCATGAAAAGTGTTCTCTCTGGAAGAGAGAGAGAGAGAGAACTGGTAATTCTCTACGTGCATAATATATGGCGTACATATATACATGCTTAAAGTTTAGTACGTAATTTGCTCAAGAGCAACTGCCAGTAAATATCTGATTCCCTCATTCCATCGTTCCCACAAAACTTTTCTGCATGGCTCCCTTAACTGCCTAGAAAAAGTTTTCCCTTACAAATAATATAAAACCTCATGATATCCATTTATTTCGGGAGGAAGGGACGCACCCCGACACTAATAAACTCTAGAAGCTCCAATATGTACTGAAGTTGCATATATGCGTAACGAAAACGCCAAAAGAAAAAACCCTGCAATAATGGATAATACATGTAAGAATACAGATACATCTGGTTGAGGTGGTTTCGTTTAATAACGAAGTTTAAAGAATGTTTCATTTGAACATCTATGCCCTTAATAAGTCTCCGCGAATATTGATAAATATTCGCAGGGTAAAAAAATGTCAAAACGTTTAGCGTTCAGCGCTGGTTCAGAGTTCAGACACACAGACAACGTGATGATGTGGTGAAGTATACGAGTCATTTAGAAAACATTTGCCCTGCAAGAGAAAGGAATGAGAGGGAGGAGGAGAGAAAGGGTTGCTGGATATTACAAAAAATAAAGTACCCCAACATACTTCTCTGTACAAAGTGTGTCACTCCGGCGATGCATATAGTTAATCACATCGTCCACTCTGGAGAAAGTTATAGACGGGTGAAAAAACACTTCCACCAAATACTCCCAGAAACAAGTCGCGGGAGTGCTACTACGATCCTCGTAACTTTTTCTTCATGCCTACAGAAAAATATATAAAAAACGCAAAGTTTTGCCCCTTTATTCTTTCTCCTTCATCCTCTTATCTTCCGGATTTACCTTGCCCTTAATTGTAATATACAAATTGGAAATGTGGTTCTTCGATGCCGGAGCCAGATGGAATGAATGAAACAAATGAAATTGCATGGGAAAGCCTTCGGATTCCATTCATTCCTTTGTTCAAAGAAAGCAAATAAATCAATCTGCATGCATTAAAGTCTCCAATAACTTTCCTTCGTATTTTATCCCGGAGTGGTTGAATACGAATTCCATAATTCCAAGACGAAGGTATGGAAAACTGGAGAGAGAAATCTAACAAGGTCAGACGCTGGGCTGTGTTAATTGAGTAATAAATATCATTACACATTTAGTTAGATATTTCGGTACTGTATGCTTGCGTTTTATCGAAGTACAATCCACAAATAGGTTCGTTTAAACTTAAACACGTATAAATAATCTAGACCCTTTCCTTGATAATGGTAGGAATGGATGAATTATGTACAAAAGTGAGCAAGATTGATGTGAGGATGGAAGCAGGATTGTGGGAAATCTTTCTCGGAAAAGTTGTCTAAAAGCAACTAATCGTGGCCAGGAAACCGCTAGCGGCTAGCCGTTGTCCAAATGAATGCAGTCTGATTCGTTAGAGAAACTGATCCATCTTTCCGACCAGTGAGAAGCCAAAATGTGGATAATGAATCACGCAGCAGAATCTTTTTTGTTTGTTTTTTACATGTCCTACTCTTCCTGACATCTTGACTGGTGTTGCAATTAGCTCTCAATGGCACTATTTTTTGTCTTGCTTGACTTCCTTCACGGATCGTTGGGTGTGGGAGTTTGGTAGTTTGGTCCTCATATAGTCCTCAACCCAGTTTATTAATTTGCTGTCACAGCTGCTCAAGTCGTTCCGACAGAATGTGTAATGTAGCGGAGAGTGGGCGAATGGACTTTTTTTTAACAGAGGACACCATCATGTCCTTTCCTTTGGGTTCTAAGGAAATCATCGTATGATCCTCTGCTGTTCCCATCATTTCCCATGCAACTCATGTCCTCGCGTATAATGTTCATTAGAGAACCTGCCTTCTTGAGTTGTGAAACGAGGAGTTGAGTTAATCAGAGTCCGCTGCATTGCCGTGAGAGTGAGAGGGAGAGAGAGAGATTGATGAACATTAATGAGGAAAATGTCAAGAATTCGAAATGAGCGACCTGAATTAAACATAGCAGAGGTATAGCAAAGGCTTCTGAATTCTGCCTTCAGTTTCTGGTGAAAGCATTTTCTATTTTGTTCGTATTTTGTATGTATGTGTTCCTAGGATGGTCAAATTAGGTTATTTAACATGCATTTTGAAATACAAGGGATTTTCAAGAATTATTTTTATGGCGTACGTGCAGACAGAATTATAGACTTGACCTTAATTGCTAGGCCATCTATTCCTATTATTTTAAAACCCTTATAATTAGTATGCAAATATCTTGCAGTCGTCTTAAAATTCGTTTATATTCGTATTCTAACTTATCGTTAGATCCTATTTGAAATTTGGAAAACATCATTTTGTTAACCTTGGTAGTGTCTACAGTCTCTTCAAGTTAACAACTTAAGCGTTGCGATGTATCGTCGTGAATATTGGCTAATATAGTTTGTGATTAATCTGATTTGAGAGTCTAATTGATAATATGATTTTTTTGTCTTTGTTACAGGTGGTGCTTGTTTTTAAACTCAGTATTGCATCATTGGTGATATACTTCATCGACGCTTCTAGGTAAAAAGAGAAATGAAATGAGGCAATAATGTTACAGATCAATACTTATTTTGTAGCAGGCGATAGTTGTGATTTTGTGATACTAATATTTTTCGTTGTGGATTGCAGGGATGGAGTAGAAAAGTGTGGAGAATGGAGTCAGAACATTACACAGCAAATTGATTTAGCATTCAACATATTTTTCATGGTGTACTTTTTCATTAGAGTAAGTAAATTCACTCTAAACCTTTAATATTTTTCGACATCACACGAAAAAATACAAGTTTTCAAAACGCATTTGAAACAATAATTGTGTTTTTTTGTGTTGTTGTATTTCAGTTTATAGCAGCATCAGATAAGCTATGGTTCATGTTGGAGATGTATTCATTCGTGGACTACTTCACGATCCCTCCGTCCTTTGTGTCGATCTACATGGATCGAACGTGGATCGGGCTTCGGTTTCTCCGAGCTCTGAGACTCATGACTGTTCCCGACATCCTTCAATATCTCAATGTTCTCAAGACATCAAGCTCAATCCGCCTGGCTCAGCTTATATCCATTTTCATTTCCGTGTGGCTAACAGCAGCTGGAATCATTCATCTGGCAAGTGTCGCTCATGTTGATTTATACACACGACGTAGTACAGTTAGCTCCTCTCTTGTCTTTTCCCTCCACTTGTCCTATTGTCTTCAATTTCGGAGTCGGAACCAAAGGAAGGATGACATCATATTATGAATGTATATACATACAATATGTCTCATCAACATGATATTCTATTATATTTTAGCTGGAAAACTCGGGGGATCCGTTCGATTTCCAGAACCCAAATCAGATGCCGTACTGGACCTGTGTCTACTTTCTCATTGTGACAATGTCTACGGTGGGGTATGGAGACGTCTACTGTCAGACAGTACTCGGACGGACATTCCTTGTCTTTTTCCTCCTCGTCGGCTTGGTGAGTGCCCCCATTCTAGACATTTCGTATTAGATGAATCCGCTACACTTAACCATATTATTCCAGTCCAATACTATATAACTATAACTATGCTGAACATAATTGAAAAAAAACTAGCGAATGGTCAGTATATAAAAGCTGACCTTGTTCACCTCTTCCATGTCTTTAACCATCCGATATCCGGTAGCTATATAACTTCACTACGTTAATAAAGGATTTTCAGTCTCAGCATACAGTCTTAAGTATACTACACACAGGTTCTTACTTGTACTTAAACGTCTTCTTTCCCAACAAAACATATATACGATTTTTTTCGTAATCATTTCCCCTCCGACCACATATAACGTTTGTCTTGTATCTAGATTAAGACAGTTTTCGTTTTTAGGATTGATATTTGGGGGATGAGTCATTTCATAATGTATAGATTTCGTTGTTCATATGTTTTTGTGTAGAGGGTCAGTTAGTTGTGTTGTTACCGTTGTATTGATTTTGCTATGTGTCAGCCAACCAGTCAGTTTCCTCTCACTACTCATATATAACAAAAAGAAAGAAATGTAAGAGTTGGACTAAAATTGATATTTTCTGGCAGCACCTCCCATAATACATTTCAATATGTCAAGAACAGCCACCCAAAATATATATACTTTTTCACCTTTTTACCGTCAAAATGGCATGAGAACTGGAAAAAAATACTTGTCTCTGGTTGTACAACTCTTCTGCATTTGAGAAAACCAGAAAAGTTTTATCATTATAATTATTTTGAATACGTAGCAATAATTTTAATCCTTTTAGAACTCCTATTGTAGCTCAGTAGGATATATACAAATTACCATATATATTATTATTCTGGAGTGAAACAAATCTTTGGTTTTGTCGCGGAAGCGAATGATATGAAAAAATGAAGCCAAAAAAACAGTTTAAAATCTACAAAATTTGGCCAACATGAACTAATTAAAAAGTTAGATGGAACCAGCATCGGTAGTAACAAAATGTTGGTGTTTGAGTTCAACCTTTTGCATA
Source organism: Heteromurus nitidus (assembly GCA_034687055.1). Classification (NCBI taxonomy): domain Eukaryota; kingdom Metazoa; phylum Arthropoda; class Collembola; order Entomobryomorpha; family Entomobryidae; genus Heteromurus; species Heteromurus nitidus. The sequence continues at coordinate 95,391 of JAQFZW010000022.1, read as the reverse complement.
CATAAAAATGTAACTAAATAATGTAACGTAAAGAATATCCTGTACTGATTGGCACGTGTTTTTACACTTAAAACGTGTTTGCAAATATTGCATGCTCAAGTTGTGATATGAAATGAGTAGCTCACACTATTTATCCATCACATAAAAATAGACTTTCCCACCACCACCACCACCTCCACACATAATGTCGAATAACCTAATTAAGTACACGTATGAGTATGCGCAGCAGCAGCGGGATGAACCAATCAAATAACCTTTTTAAATAAATAACTCACTCTCATAAAAACCTCAAAAAGTCGTTTGTTTTTAGAGTGGACAGCTACTACGAGGGTTGGCCAGAAAAGAACAAAACACAAAAGTGTTAGAAAAAGTGTACAAAATTACGGAGAAAGTCAAGTACAAAAAAGAAAGATTTTGATTTGGAAATGCAATGCAACAGTAACATCATTTTGGTACCATTTTTTACAACCATAAATAAATATCATATGTCGGCTTTTCACAAAAAAAGCTGTGTAATCGTAGACGGCAGCAGAAGAGAGAAAGCATAATAGCTTTTGTCTTCATTTTTTCATTTTTCAGTAATCTATAATGCCAAATGCCAAAGCAATATATTATACAAAATACTATTTAAACCGCTATTTATTATATCCGCTCGGCATATGCAATTTATATGGAAAAACTTTTTACAACATTTTATACACGTATACCTGTATACGTTAAAAGCTTTCAAGCTTTTAAATGTTTCTTGTGTCTGACAAGTTTCTTCCGCATTATTATTACAATATATGACACTGAACAGAAAAAATGTGTGTCTCGAACCAAATGACATATTAAACAACTATGTTCGAACTACATAAACGCTATCAAATTTCAGTTGAATTCCATACGATATATATGTACATATATATATCGTCTACATATTGACAATTTTTTTCTCTTTGTTCACTCTTCTTCTATTCTTTCTATCTGTAAAAAAATATATAAATATATATGTAAGTCTATATAACTGTAAGTCTGTAATTATCTATGCTAGCTCCATATATTTGTTATGTCCTGTTGTTGAACTTTGTACTGCTAATATATAACTTAATGTTATTTAACTTTGTTCTTTGCTGTATGTCTGTGTGGAAAGACTGACCTCTTTGACTGTATGCTGTTGCCACAGGCGTAATATATAAATATAAATATTCCTTCTTCCAGGAGAAAAAAAAAGATTTTAGTTCCTACTTAACTTTCTACTATAAGTAAAAATATATGCTAAAACAAAATATGTCTAGGTGGAGTTTTCGTTTCGGGTCAAAAAAAATATCACACTTTTTATTGTAGCCTTTTCTCCTCACAAGAGTAAAATGGGTCGACTTTATAGCGTCTTCGATTCAAATGTGTAATAATAACCTACATAAAAAATATATCTCTTCTCTCTCTCGCTCAATTTACCAAAAATGCCATAACTAAATTCAATCTCAGTTTCTCTCAATTTTCATAATAATCCCAGCTAAAAAAAGAAAGCATAACAAAAAAAACAAAGCAATCCTTTTCTTCTTCTTCTTCTTGTGGGTGTAATTTCTGTGTTTTTACAACAAATGTCCTCTCTATTATTTCTATTGCTTGGAAAAAGGCTGTATTTGCGAGTTGGATTCCGGAAATTACCGAGATTCTTGGTAATCGGCCCAAGTATGGTGGGTCCTATAAACAAGCCGGAAGGAGGTACAGTTCTTATAAACAATCTCTATGATCAAACCTCTTCTTCTCTGACCATAAAAATAATATAAAATCCCTCGCTATATAATACTATCACTTACATTATTATTATTAAATCGTTGAGTTTTTTTCTTCTTTCATTCGTTACGTATTATCCATCTCCTATCCCATTTTTATTCTTGTTAAAATAGTCTTGTTTATATACTTTTTTATTACAAAAGTTCAAATATATTTGATGAGTTTTGGTCCAAATTGTATAGTCCTTTTTGTCTGACTTATAGTGTCGGATTTTTTTTTTGTAATTCCCCATCCCCCTTGCGAACAAAGTAGAGTAGTTTTTTTATAAAAAAATTACGTTCACAACTTTCTCTTTTTCTCTATAAACATATTTCCTCCTCTAATCGCTCTTGTTCTTATGTTGGAGTAGAGAATCATATTATTATATTTTGTCAGTTTTGTACACACCTAACATAATAATAAGTATACAAAGTCGTAAATATCGTAGATTTGAGGTAGCGCAGCATTTCGTCTAGTCTCACACTTTCTGTTTAAAAAAAACTCCACATTTTTCTGTATATCTGCCAAGCAATCTCATATTTTGCAAAAAAAAAAAAAATCAAGAAAAAAAAGCAATATTATTATATTCCTGCGTTTATATGGAGCCAACTTGTTGGGGAACAAGAGAAATGGAAAAAAATTGATTGAAAAATATTAATATCACATAATAATAATATAATATTGTTGGAGCTCTTCACGCTGAACTAAAAATATGTACTCACTTGTTGCATCGGTTTTGTGGTAACTTTTTACTAACACTCATTTCTATCAAAACTGACCCGAAGCAAGCATTTTATAACTTAATAATAATAATATGCTGACTGGCATGATTCGTTCGTTCGTAGCTAAAAGTATATAAAAAACAATGTGTAATTGCTGTAATAACCGCTGGAATGTGGCTACAAAGCGCAAATTCACACTAGTAGCTCCAAGCTAAATAATTGAGTAGTTCGCTCTGTTACAGCTTTAGTGTAAAAGTTATTTGTAGAAAAGGCTCTTTCACATTTTATAAAAAATTTAAGTTTCTTCATGGCGGTAGGATGAGTTGGTCAGGTGTCTGGTTTCATATAAAAATATATATCATAGGAATCTATTATTATTGTATAACGTCACTCCATCCGAAAACTGTTTCGACATCGCTCATATAAAAAATAAATACCTTCTTTCTGAGATCAGTATGATGGTTAGCTAAATCACTACAGATTGAAGACAGACAAAATGGACATTGTTGACTATCTTTTCCCGCTATTTCACTTCTAATCACCACTTTTACCACAAAATATGTACAGCACTGCTTATACAAATTTTATATATATTAACTTACGTAGTGCCAGTGATTTGGGGGTACTGCAACTGTAAAAAGTATACTTTTACATGTAAACTGAGCTCGCCGAAGATCCTTCAGAAATCATACACGAAAAAGTCAACTCGTATTAACCTGTCAAGCATTCACGGGGATATGATTAATGCTCGAATAGAATTTCTGGAATCTCGTACGCCATTTCTTTGCTTTGGGCTTGAAATATGTTCGAGCATCGTTCGGTTGTGGGGAATGATTGAGACTGGTTTGGGGGCAATAATTTGACTGAGAAACGGCTTACAAAAATAATGAATTTTACTAATCCACGAGAGTCGATTGCGTACCCCTCAACACAAGAGTAGTACTTACTTTTTAAAAAAATCTTAGCCTGGTTGTAGCACAATTTATTATACATTGCAATTTGCAAATAACTTACTTATATAAATAATAATATAGTGACATAGGTAAATAATGCATGGTAGTGAAATCTTTAGCTTAATTACTTTTATAAAAGCAATGCAACGACTGCACCATTTTCAAGTTTGACTGACTCAAAAAAGATGCCATCAACTCTTTTGAAATCTTCCTGAATTCCAAACCATTTTTTTCTGCCAAAATTAGATTTTAAAAATAGTTTCTGTTTTGGATTGGGAAGAGGAAGTTGATTGTATCTTTGATTACAAAATTATTATAGTATTTCTATTTTTTTCTTTCTACAAATTGTTGTACATAGCTGACTTGTGATTCGCATAAAAAATCTAGCTCTGTCAACGCTATGCCATTTTGATGTATGAATATTTTAATCATCTCCGTGCTACCAAAAGATGATTATTGATTACCGCCTTTTTGAATGATTTCTGTTGCATTTGCTGACCCAGACTGACTGCTGAATATTTGCAGTAAATAAAGCAGTATAATATCTTCTTAACTAATGTATAACCTAAACCTAACAACAAATTTAATATATAAATATGGCAAGCAGGCTGTTTGGCTGACGACATGTGTATCTCACTTACCACAGGCTGAAAGTTTTTTTTATATTTATTCATGGTATAGCATTGCTAGAGCTAACAAACAAACCAAAAATATATCAACTCAATATTTTTTTGTTATTTTTTTCCTTTTCAAATGCATTTTTATATGGGACGATTTAGACAAAAAAATCGATTTACTATATGCGTCGTAGGATACAAAAAAAATTGTCACGTAATAAAAATTGCAAAAAAATCATCCAAAACATATTTAAAAGGAATCGATATACCATTTATATATTTATATAAATACGCTTTTACTGCGTCGACAGTTAATATTTGCGAGAAGAAAAAAAGAGAAATATATGATATAATCCGGTTGATCTCTTTAAACAAAAAAAAATACTCTCAAGTATACAGACTGACTAATATACTTTGTTTCTGGAAAAAAGTTGAACAAATCAAACTTTTTGTGTGTCTTATCTCATAGGCCATATTTGCCAGTTGCATTCCGGAAATCATAGATTTAATCGGCACTAGGCCGAAGTACGGTGGCACCTTGAAAAACGAGCGGGGACGAAGGTCAGAAAACCCTAATACTACATCTACTAACTAATTTAATGCAAAAACAAATTTAGTTATATAAAAAATTTATGTGTACTTTTACTTTTTCTTTCCCGTACTGACTCAGTTCTAATTATATTTATATCGTACCCCTTCGGTTTTACTTATTTTTATATCCTTTATTACGTTTTGACATTGTTGTGTGCACTGCCAAGTTTTAGATGTTGATATAATATTGTATTTTGTTGAGAAAAAAAAACTTGACTCTGGAGAAGGGTACAAAACTTCTTTTTCCAAAATGCTCTTAATTTTTTATTCGTCAGTTTTCTATGTACTTTCACTGCCAGCAAAAGAAAAAAATTCAACCATATCATCGTTCAATTTTTTTGTGTGCCTGCGTGTATATGTGAAAGCGCAATAATATATATTTTTGTCGCCGAGGCTGTAGGAAAGGCAGAAAAGGGCAATAATTTTTTTAGGAAAATTTAGCAATTAGCAATATATACGAACACGTTCATCATCAACTATTTTTTGCCTGTTTAAAAGACTGAAAGAGTCTGAGAGTAGAAATTATGTATCAATCCTTGTGCAGACGTCCTTTAACGTTTATATCTACTAATTTTGGTTGCACGGTAGAGCAGAATTATAGACATACTTCATTTGGTTGATTTTTTTCCAAACACAAACTATATCATTTTTTGTAGTTTGCATGAAACTAACAAAGAAATTCCGTAGGAAGAATATATTTAGATCGTAAAAAAGTCACATAAATCTGATATCTAAATCTAACACAAACTAACACTTCTTTCTTGTGCATCATCACTTTCTCACTCACGGAATTATGTGCGTAAATGTTGTTTTTTTGTATGAACACACGTAAAAAAAATATCCGTTGACTCAAGTTCTATAGTCTCACGGTTAATTCCATATATAATCAAAGTACAGTAAATAAAACTCTAGCGGTATTAATTTGTTTATTATTATTTTTTGAAAAATAAAAAGGACAATACTTGTGACTGTCTGTCCGACTGGTCTGCTCGGAGTTTACTGTTGGCACGTTTATATGTGATATGCAACTTTTTATTATAAAAAAAAGTTTCAAAGTGAAGAGATCATACGTATACTTTTAACGTACCCAAATTTGAAAAAAAATACGACTGAATTTATATGTTGAGACAGACTGAATACAAATTTGGATAGAAAATCTGTCTTTACGCACCTTATATAAATTTTTGTCGTTCGATTTTCTCACACACGTCCCGAATGAACTACTTACACACTGCCAGATTTAACTGAAAAACAGTATTACTTTGAAGGCAGGCTCGTTGAACGCACCAGACAAACTGAAGATATATGTCTTTATATTAATATAAATAGCCAGCACATATGTGGATGTATATAACTCTACCAAAAATCATACTTTACACAAGTTTCATAAATATATACTCGATAGAGATCTATCTAAACAGGAAGACTTCACTGAATACACCCTTGCTTGATTAGCACGAAAAAAACTGTAACATTTGTAGGGAAGTTTTATACACTTTTCTCTCTCTCATCATCTCACATTTTCAGTTCTTTCTCTCTCTCTCTCTCTACTTACTTATATCTGCACAACTTCTGACTTAGCCAGTTTTGGAAAAAAAATTCTCTCTCTCTCGAGCTTTTTAGAACTCAATGCTTTCTGGTTTAATAGATGACTAGAATTGTTTTAATGTGTAATCTATATCTAATCAAGTTTTTTTTATCTTCTCACACAGATTTGCATTTCACGAAAGTTGTGTAAAAATATTTTCATCAAAAAATTATCTAAAACGAAACTATTATTATATTTTTATGCTTCTCTGCTTCACTCCCACCTCTTTGCCCTTTTTGTAGATGTACGATTTTTTATGTGGGATATTCACGTAGAACAGTTATTAACACACACACGTTTTGTGAGTTTTGCTTCAATTTGATTTTGATTATTTGTAAACCTTCTCTGTTTAAACGTATTTTTGAGTGAGCACCTTAGTTTCAGAGGAACAAACAATATTTGAGCATTTTCACTGGTTTATTCTCATTTCATCCAGTAAGATTCTCTGGAGTCGTTCTCGAATCTTCCAAGTTTGTTCTTGTTTGCTGAAACTTGGGTGCTATACTCGATATTTTCCCATGAAGTGTTTTTGATGCTGTAGCAGCATTATTGATGAACCAAGTTTACCTTTTAATAATGATTATGTACTTTTGTTGGGAAATGTCTATATAGGCACATCGTTGTCTGTGGACATATCACTTACGAGTCAGTCTCGCATTTCCTCAAAGACTTTCTCCATGAAGACCGAGAAGACGTGGACGTAGAGGTGGTGTTCCTCCATAGGTAAACCAAGCAGTTCTATTTGGCCCTTCTTATTTTACTACATTTTATTTTACACTTTCTTTTTCTTCATGCCAAGCTGATTTCTTCATCGTCACAAGTTTGTCGCAATGAATACAAGCTAAAAAATGAATATATAAATATAAATATACGTAAAAAAATATATGCCCCAAAAGTATTTTATATTTGCCAAGTTGACTTTTCAAATTATTCTCGTAGAGCAACTAAGTGGAACTATGTTAATATAACGGTGAAAAAGTACAGTGAAAAATATGGAGTGTAAATGTTGTCGAGGAATTTTGCACTAATAGGAAAGAGCCCGACCTGGAATTGGAAGGTTTGCTGAAGCGGCATTACACAACCGTCAAGTTCTTTCAGGGTTCCATGATGAACGCAGTAGATCTTGAAAGAGTGAAGGTTAGGACGCTAGTCGCCAAAACACAAAACCTCTCTCATATAATAAATATATTATTAAATACTTTTCTCTCTCTCTAAAATATTTCCATCATTTAAACTTTAGTCATATAAAATAACTCGCATTTCCAAACAATAATAAGTATAATTTACTTACGGTACTATCTCTCCCCCTTACAAGTTTGCGTATGTCGGCAGTGAGAATTAATTAATTAATAATTTTTGAGCAGCCTTTCTTGTATCAAGTTTTACTTCCTCTGAGCAAGCATTTAATTAATATTATTGGAACAAAGTAGTTAATATTTTTTTGTCTGCGTATATAGTAGAGTCATATATATCTGAGATCTATATTTGAACAGCTTTTGAATCTAGTAATTATGTATATATATTTATATACGTAACGATTTTACAATCTACAACCCTGATTTCAGTAATTACCATTAATCATGCGTAAATATATAACTTCTATAATATCTCTATTCATAATTTTTATATACCTTTGTCTTGCCTGTCGTTTTTGGAACTAATGCGTTTAAACTTCTTGCTTCGAGCTTGTAAAAAGTAACTCTCAGTACCACCGTATACATATATATATATTCTTCATATATATTTCATTAATTTGACTGTGACGACAAAAATAGATTCTCTCCAGAGATGGTGAAACATGTTGATTACAACGGGTAAATTCGTTCAGTTCTTTCATTATTAAATTTTCTCTCTCTCTCTCATCTGGAATGTCATAGCCGGTATGAATTTCAATTTTCACTTTAGTTCCGCTTTGTTTACTATATTTACCCACACAAAAAACGATAACTTTTTTCTCCGACTACTTTTACTTGCTACTTTTCTACTTCAGACGGAAACGAGTGTGTATGTTTGGAACCCTTGTGGCCATCGACTTGACGTACTTAAAGCGTATAGAAATTGCAGGTCATGAACTTATTTAAGCACAGTTTTTGTTGGTAACACACATCACCTTCAATCAGTATATTATATATCATTATTAGTTCAGCACTAACTCGACAACATTACAAAAAGAAAAGGAAAGTCAAAATAAGAAGTTTTTGATAGGATCCCAAAAGTCCAAAAGAAAAAAAAACTTTCAATCACAAAAACGAAGTGAACTCGTTTTCTTTTTTGCATGATGAAAGATTATTTCCTAACGATGATTTGAATTGTTAGAAAACCTCCGGATTTGGAATTAGAAGGTCTATTTAAGAGGCATTTCACAACGGTGGAATTTTTCCAAGGAACCATAATGAATCCGATCGACTTGCAAAGGGTGAAGGTAATTCAGCCATACAAAACTTTCTCTCAAGCTGTTGTGTTTTACAAAGACAGCTCTCTTGTCTATTATTCACTAATGCATATAATAATTACTTAAAAATATATATTTGTATACTCATTTCTCTCATATACCAAAAGAAACTTAGAGACAAAACCAAAAAAAAATTATCTCAGTTGATGTGTATATATTATCTCATTTCTCTCTATCTTTAACGTACCTTTAATGTTTATATCGTTCAGTGTCAGATTTTATATAATAATAATTACATGGATGTCAGTGATGGCTGTATATACTGTGTACTCTAATTTGTTCAAAACAATCTCAATTTTTTGCAGTAATTTATTAGTGTGTATAAATGTAATGTTGATCTGACCTGCAATTTTGCCACAACAAAACTTTCAAAGCTACATAATATGCCAAAAAACGTTCTCTCTTTCTCTCTCTCTTTCTCTCTATTCTTTTGTCATCTTATTTGATGCCCAATATATCTTCGCATATATATTCTCATATACGTGTACGTACTGTTTTTCACAGCGTGTTCATTTCCCCTTCTTTAATTATATCTTCTTTCTTTTTTCCTTTCATTATGTTTACTTCTTGTTACAATTATGTTTGCATTTTTTGTACACTTGCTCTCTCTTTCTCTCTCTCTGAGTGTCAGTGCAAACATCAAACTTCTTACCACTCGTTAATTTCTTGTGTATTTCAAATATTGTTTGAAGGACTTATGTGATCCGTCTCCTCTCAAGACGGATACTCTGTTATATTATGCATAAATAATATGCGTGTGTGCCATTGCCATCTGTGTGTTACGTACATCAACCAAAGTTAAGGAAGATTCATTAGGAGACGCTTTTGATGTTTTGTTTGTCATGATAGTACATATGTCGTGCTCCACCGCGGCAGAGAGTTTCCAGCTTTCGTATCTTTTACTCGAAAATACTAAACAAAAGTGCCCCTTCCATTACGTGCGCTATGGTTTAGTATAATATAGTTTTGCCATTTCGCATGGAACGCGATACATTTTCGCATGTATAGGTAACATACATATTTCTATTCGTTCCAAGAAGACAGTGTAAAATAAAAAGTTTCCCCTTGAATAGTTCGTTTCCTCAAACTGAAGACATTTTTAAACTGAAATCAGTGTGATTTATAAAATATGTTTTTTTTCTCTCGAGTTGTTCCACTTTTACTTTTCAATTACTAGCTCTCATCAATGTCAAGTAGTTTCCCGTCTCTCTCTCTTTCTGTGATACAAAAGCATCCCTGTGTTTTGAGCTTTTCGTAACGTTTTTGTTAGTTTAAGTGTGCCTTGTGCAGCATGATAGTTCAGGTAGAGTGCATTAAACCAGCAATAAAAACTGGGAAATGAAAAAGTTTGTGTCGATGTCGATGCATGTTTGAGGATGCTGCTGATATAAAAAAAATGAGCTTCCTTCCGTATGCTTCCGTTTTCGGATGGTACCTTCATTCTCTGCTAACACGCTTCTCTCTATGTCAAGCTTACGGTGAAATGCTGTGTGAAACTCATATGTGCATGATGTTTATGTAATAAGACAAGAAAGGAATTCTAGAAAAGTTTTGAAGAACCAAAAAAACGTTGAAGGATAATTGGCTTTCCGTAGCTTTCTTAACATAATATTGGGCATGAGTACTTTTGTACACTAACTCCGCATGTGTCAGTAAGATAAATTGGAATGAAGATTGCGAAGAACACAATCTTTTTGATATGAAGGATTTGTCATGATTTTTGTGTAACGTTAGTAGAGGCATTTTATGGAACAAATCTTGCTTACAGGAGAACAGGCTGCAGCCATATAAATAATACCCTTTTAGTATAGCGTTTAACTAACCTCCAAATATGTAGTGAATATATATGCTCAGCATTTCTCGAAACTTGTATCTAATATTGTCGCTGATTTGATCTCTTTCTTCGGAAATGACGTGTGTGCTTCCCACGAACTTTGCCCTTTGCCATTTGGAATGGATGTGCGAATTTCCTGAGAACAGGTGCATGAAGCAGATGCGTGCCTCGTTCTTGCCAATAAATATTGCCAAGATCCGGATGCCGAAGACGCTGCAAACATCATGCGCGTTATTTCAATCAAAAACTACTCGGATGATATTCGAGTTATCATTCAACTCATGCAGTATCACAATAAGGTGACAAAAAAACTTTTCTCTTTTTTCCCATTTTGAATTGGAGTGTGTGTATATCGATCGAAATTTTTCTTGGAACTCGAGAACGGAATATATTATTGTTGAAATATGATTTATTATGCTCAGGCGTACCTGCTGAATATTCCAAGTTGGGATTGGAAGAGGGGTGATGATGTTATTTGCCTTGCGGAACTCAAGTTAGGATTTATCGCTCAGTCTTGTCTCGCACCAGGATTCTCCACAATGATGGCGAATTTGTTTGCTATGCGATCATTCAAAACGGTATTGAATTAGCATCCTATTTTCAATTCAAGTGTGACAAAAAGGATCGAGAATTTTCTTCAAATGACAATTTTCCCTTTTTTATACATGATTGCAGTCGCCAGACACCCAAGCCTGGCAAAACGACTACTTACAAGGAACTGGATGTGAAATGTACACAGAAACGCTTAGCCCTTCCTTTGTCGGAATGAACTTTCCTCAAGCCTGCGAGTAATTTCCTTTCTTCAAAAATATGAGTTCAATATTTGTGAGAATTATTTACACAAAATGAATTTACTTTATTTCCCTCAGGTTATGTTTCATTAAACTAAAACTCCTCCTTCTCGCAATTGAGATGAAGCTGGAGGACAGTACCGACTCCAAAATCTCCATCAATCCTCGTGGAGCTAAGATACAAGCTAATACAATAGGTTTTTTTATTGCACAAAGTGCCGACGAAGTGAAGCGGTAAATAAATTATCATGACTTCATGTATTTTATCATCCTAATCTTTAGTGCAGCATAATATCTTAACTTGATCATAATTTAATCAAATTTACTGGAATAACCACATCCTAAAATATGTTTTTGTTCTCTTGTTTCTCTTTACAGCGCCTGGTTCTATTGCAAAGCCTGTCACGATCATATCACTGACGAGACCATGATCAAGAAGTGCAAATGCAAGAATTGTAAGTTATCAAAAATCCCTCAGCATTTCCCCCTCTCTTCGTATACATTTCTACCTCTCCTACTTCAACAAAACAATATCATTGAGAGTTGCTATAAAAATATATATAAATTATAATGTACATCTCGTCTGAATCCATATAACAAAACCGTAATCTTCTCGTGTGCATTTATGTAAAAACCAAACTGTGGAACGGATTTACAAGTGTTAATCTTCTTACCTCCTCCAACGGAAATGAGAATGCATCGAGTCCAAATTGACATAATCATAACAGCTTTGAGTATTCCTCATGTCCACACAATTATTAATCTGGGATAATGATGGTGACGAAAAAATTTCACCATAATAATATCTTATTTACTTTTTAATAGTTCCAAGTTCAACTATTTTATTTTTGCATTTGGTTGGGATAATCATCATTTGGATGGGAATTTTTTTAGTTCATCTCAAAAACTAACATGCATATAATATACTCTCTATGTATATCTTATATTCATTGGTAGATATTGGAATTGGAATGCTCATGCTGCTGCAGACTTCGGAGATAACAGTCCCAGGTGTACAAAATAATGAGCAGGGTATGAATTGGAAACAAAAAAAATATTAGACGTGGGCAACCCTTCTTTGTAACTTTTTGAGTTCTTAGCTTGAAAATAGCATAAATATTTCGATTGAGAAGTTTGAAATTTGAAAATTGAATGAGCTCTCTTTTTCACTATATTTCAACCTCCTTTTGCATCACATCTCCTACTTGAGTTTTCTTTTTTTCTTTTATGTATTTTGGTTCGAAATAGAATGCTTGTTTTCTCGCCCAAAAAAAGAAATGTATCATTTTTTCACTTCACTTGCATCTATCTCTCTTTTATTTTTCTTCTTCTCTGCTTTCACCAAAATCTATCAGTTTTTTTTAGTTTTTTGATGAAAACTCGTATGCAAATCTCGGTTTTTATTTGTTTGAAGTTCTAAGTTGGTTCACAAAAAATAAGAATTGTTACATTATGCATTTTATGCCTTTTCACTCTCTCACCACGCTACTTATTTGTATACGAATATACTGTTGTGAGTGAGCTTTTCAATTCTTATCTTTCCATCTCTCTCACACACAACTTTTTTTTCTTCTCACACAAAATTCAATTTTCTTATTCCTTCTTCACATTTTCTCTCTCTCTCTCGCCAAAAATAGTTTTTAAAACTCATATCTTGATTTCGCTGGAATTTGTTAATACCCTGGAGGAGCCATGTTCGAATGTTGACATATCTCATAATAATATATTATAAATTCTTCTGCTATTATCAAAACTGTTCGATCTAAAATACTGTATCTCTATTATTATTATTACGCTAAACATACATCTCTCTATATTACTAGTATTTATTTTTTGTATTTTTTATCAACTCAACCAAATCAATAATTAGTGGAAATATATATTTTTGTATACAAAACATCAAATAACATATATAAATAATATTTACTATTATAGGCCACAATACAATGGGACCGAATACTTTGTTGTGAGAAGTTTTTTAGTAACAAAAAAATATTAATAATAACTCGAGAGTATATACATCTTCTTCTTTTAGATGTGTGTTACGCTATATTACACACGTAGAGTATGACTACAAGTAATCCAGTAACCCCATCTGTTTAGGAGAAGTGTATATTCTGAAACGTTACCACTGACAGTAATTTCTCTCTCTCTCTCTATCTATCTCTCTTCTCTCTCATTAAACTACTGTTCCTATTCTACTATATCTAACGCAGCTCTCATCATGTTGTACTATATACCCTGATGGTTTGTCATTAATGTAATCTTGTATAACTTATCGTAGACGGACACAAACAAAAAAATGCTCTAGTTATAAAGCCATGTTGAGGACGCCCATTCAAATTATATGCTTTCTTCTTCTCTCAACTTATTTTGCTGTGGGATGAAAGGAACAATATGGCCTTATGACACTTTTTGTTTGTGAATTTTCGAATGTTTTTCCATGAGTATATAATGATGGAAATTTGTGAAGCTCCTCTCGAGCAAAACTGTATTACAATTGCTCTCTTTTTTCTTTTTTTTAACTTCAACAGTGGCCACGTTCCGGAAGGGGGTGCGGGCGGTACAAGCAGTGGGTCGAGCTAGTGAGTATTCCTTTTCTCAAACTGTTTATCGTACACACGCTCTGTATTCACACTTCGTTCTTTAGATATTTTTCAGAGTTTCTTAAGCCATTAACAACTGGTTTTCTTGTCTTGTGCAAAAAATATAATAATTACAATCAAAAAATAACTCATATCTTCTCTATATTTCGCACTAATTTTTAAGCATTGTTTTTGTGTGCGTGAGTGCGTCCAGACAGAAAAGCAGTGTGTAAAATAATGTTAAATAATGTCTAGAAGGAAAAATTGTGAGGAGGTGAACGAGATTAATACTCACACATTTTTCACAGTCGGAGAAAACTATCCATTTCATGTACCGGTGTTTTCATAAATTGTAGAGTTGCAGTGGAGTTTTATACAAGTAATATGTTTTTATACTGTTCCGAGTTAATTAGCTTGAGTGTTTTTTCCGTAGAAAGCTCATTTGTCAGCGGCAGAAAGCAGTGTGTTCTCTCATTTCTTTTAGAGTGTTAGAGCATTTGAGGCCGAGTGTCGTCTTCGTAGATAACTTAATGTACTCGCGACTTTAGCTAAATAGCATATAAAAGCAGATAAATTTGTGTATAGCGTTCATAGCCATATTTTTGTTGAATTCTTATGTTTTGTACACACAGAATCCTCAGTTTTATTATAGCATAATACTTATTTTAGTGTACGCGTGTAGTGTCTCTTATTATTGCAATATTTTAGTACGCTAATTGCTAACCGTAGCGAAATATATATATAAAAAGGGGTTGTTAGTGGTTGTGTCTTCTAGAAAAAGTCTGTTTAAAATAGGTAACATATTGGATCCATGTCTAAATCTGTGGAGTATTTTCTTCAGTGTTGATTCTCTGTTCTGTTTTTTGTGTGTTTTTAATGCATTTGTTGTGTGTGAGGTTGTTTGTCACCTGCAAAAAAAACTTGATTATACTTTTTTATTCTATTTCTCTTTATCATTGTGATGTCGTTCTATGTGTCTCTCTCTTGTTTTTCCTGTATAGGCGACGACTTTACTCTCTATGCTGGTAAGTGCCTATCATCTATCTCATCTCTCAAAATCTCTCCCAAAACTCACTGACCACATCACCACCTACTCACTCTCACGAAAATCCTTTTAAAAAAATACACAGTCAATTTGATACAAAGACTACACTACCCTTGTCACCTTTTAATTATTATGTCACTGAACTAACATAAGAAACTATCGCCCGTGTTGTCTTCGTCGATCCCCTTTGTGAAAAACCTTTACACAAAAATGGTGAACTTTCACCACAACTTGGTCTCTGTTGGTTCTTATGGTGTATACATATTTTACTCGATACATCAGAAGCGTTGAAAACAATAGCTCAAAACAATTACGTCAATTACACCCGAAACTTGATTAACCATTTTCACAAAAGCACTAAAATGGTTTTAAAAAACACATTCGCAATTCCTCATGAAACATCGTCTAAGCATTACCTACACCAACGCAAATGCTTAAACATGTCGACACTAAAATTTCACTTATTTTCTTCATAAACTCACATTTACCAAACTGCACAATTAAACACTGCAGAGATCGTATGCATAAGCACACTTGCAAGAGATACATTTCAGGCAAAAAGAAGCATTTTTTCAGGAACTTTTATCAGGTTCGTCGATGTAATCAGGCTTTTTGTAAAAATATCTTCACGAGTGCATTTTTTAAATGTTAAAAATTTTGATTTTGATTTTTTACATCAGGAAAACTATACTTCCGAATTTTGACAACTGCCTCTTCTTCTCAATTATTCTGTGTGTACGTCACAATATTCGTGGTTTTTGGCAAAAACTATATTGGTTTGCATTGATTGAGATGCCTGTTGATTGATATCAGCATCAAAAGTAGGTATTTTTAGTGGATGAATGTGTGGAAATGTATATTTATATATACGTTCGATTATCAGTTCTTGAGTGTGAACTTATGTGCATCTTTATACGTAAGTATCAATCCATAATTGGATCTTTTTTGGAAAATGTTTGCAGTACGTTTTTTAAATAGTGGCTTTTCCTTTTTCTATGAAATTGTTTAATTATTCGAATCTCTTTAAATTAAAGATGAAACTTTATATATTCGATAAATGACTTTTCGCTTGCTTCTCTTAAATTGGTATCCCTTGCGTGCGTGGTGGTAGAAAAAGGTGAGTTAGGAATTTGGCTGCAATTTGTTAGAAGGAATGGACATGCGTGTATTTAAGGAAAATTGACGGTGAAATTTGAAGGAATCCGGTTTTGCAAGTTGTACTCTCCACTAATGCGAAATGGATAGAAAGTAGTGTCAGAATTATTATATTAATCCGGTATTTTTATATCACACCTCGAAAGAACGAGAATTTAACAACTTCACTAACTATATAACCATAAATTATAATAATTCTTGGAAAACTTTGCATCTCTTCATAAATAGTCACATATCGTCATCTGAATGTATTTGTCAGTAAATTAGAGAAGTGTGAAATATAGCAGCACTTTCAAGACAAGTTGTGTAGATCAGAGCACATCATGAAAACCTATTACAAATATATTGCTTTCAAAGTAATATAAGTCATCTTAGATTGATTTTTAGTTTCACGAGTCACACAATCTTTACGAATGATCTTAATGTGTGCCCTTTTGGTAGTCTGATTGTGAGTAAATATGTAGAGCATAGTAAAAACGTTCTCTCTCTCTCACACAAATATGCAAGAGCTTTTGTAGAAAACGTAGAAGAAAATGAAGAAAAAAAATTTCAATTAAAAAAGGTAAAAAAAATATTTGATGAAGGTTTGATGTCTATAAAAATTTTGTTTTTGTGAACTGTGTTTGTCAGGGGAGATAGATCCATCTCTCAATCCTACGTTCACTCCTCCAGAAATACCCAAGACGGTTCATATCCGAGGTAGCAAATATAAATCAATTCCCAAAGCCTTTCTAAACAAAAATTCTATTTTTTCTCTCTTTCTTCTTTTAACAAAAACATGCTCAATATTTTTTTCAAATTTCTTTCACTCTCAATGATCTCACCTTGTTTAGTTTTTTGGTATCAAGTAAGTCTCTCACTTCGATCACCACTGTCGTTATACAACATATACTGTCTTTCGTCTCTCTTTCTTTTGACTTTCTCTTCACTTGATTAGCTTTAATGGGCACAAATGCTTGCTGTATATACTCAAATATATAAAACTGTGAAGCGTTTGTATTAATAACATGCGAAAGCGACCGCTTTAGCTATCAAACATACAATTTTTCTTTTGCTTTCACCTGAAAACAATACGACGACGATATCTTTTTACAATGGAGTTATGTCTTTTGTTACAATTTTATTTCATATCCGGATTTTTTACCTGTTTCCCCCATGAAAACCTTTTTGCACGCGGAAGGGGACATAATGATTCCTCTCTCTCTCTCTTGTTTACGAGCTACCCCGAATGTGAAAGAATCAAGAATAGTTTGTGAATTTATTGTCCTGAAAAAAAACTAAGAAGGACATATAAGTAACGTCCCTTTTTTATATATACTCTACCCCCATATAATATTATGTATTAATCCAAACGAACTAACCTTTCACCTTTCATGATAAACTTTCACCAAAAAGAAAACTTTCTCCCATCCTTTTGTGGAGATTTTTTGCAGACGCAGCTGCAGCAATTGCAATCTTCAGCAGTTTTTTGCCTATTTGTAGAAACGTTTCTCTCTCAGAAAATTGGAGAACCCAACAAAGAGCAAAGTATTCGTCATATTATCGTCACATAAATATGTGTGTCTAGTAGAAAAATGTATATGTATTCGTAATATATCTTTAGCAGAAGGCTTCCTGTAGCCACTTTAGTAGGCCGATGTATCTTTAGAAAGTAAAAATATATACTTCATAGAGCGTGTATACTTATACTTGGTTCCATTTTTATTACACACTTCCTTAATAACTTTGCGCTCTAACTTTAGACCGTAAGTTTCAATGTACTAATCAAAAGTAACGTAACGACTATTTTTTGTTTCCTCGCTTTCTCGGTAGACTCGTAGTAGTGCATCATAAATAGTATTGCAACTTTAGCAATTAACATGTAGCCTTTCTCATAAATAAAAAAACTTTTCGTTGGTAGCTCAATTTACTTATGCAACTCATCAACTAAAAATATTATGTGAACAATGATGAATAATAAGTGTGAAAAATATGTAAAAGAAGAAGAAAAAAATACGTAAAACGTTGGACATTTGACGGACTAACTTGTGAAACGCCAGTGACGATGATGACGACCAAACAGTTTTAGATGAATTGTTTGAAACTTTTATAATGTTTGATTGAACTTGATACTTTGATACTTGTGTCAATAAATCTAATTTTGTATATTTGGTGACATTTGTAGGAAAACGTAGATATACTTCTGAAATGTAGATAGTTGTTCTGATTGCAACTTCAATTTTTCATATAATCTCATGTTATGAAGATGGGCTTGTCATGAGAGTTTTATCAACTTGTAATGTAGATGTTTCCATTCCTTTTTGTCTAAATATGAGGCAGTTTCGAATTTAAATTTTTTAAACGAAGCATGACACTAATTGAATGCAAAAAAGTAGTAATTTGTATCAACAACTAACAAATGTGGTAAAGTATTTTACAAAAACTTTTCTTTCAAAACAAAAATTATTCATATGCGAATATTTTTATCGCATTTCCGATGCATTCGAAGTTTTCAAAGTGATGAGCCTTTAATCAGGAAAAGTTGAGGAATCTTAGAACTCCAGGGATTTTACAATTGATACTGTTATCAATTCAGGATATTTGACACAACCTCTGATGACATTCACAACAAATGAAAAAGAATGAAAATTGTTGAATTGTCCCCCTTTTCGAAGTGTATAATTTATCCCAGATCGCATGATTTATTTTACAGGCCAAGACACTGCTGGCAACAGGACGGATCCTGGTAAGCTGTTTTATACGACGTGTTTAAAACGGCATTTTTGCTCCGCATTTATTTTCATGAGAGTTTTTCACCAACATTGTGACTTATAGGAACTGTGAACCAAGCCGGGAAGCCTCGCATGAATTCGATTGCAGGACCTATTGGGAAAACGCCTTCAAAGAAGCCAAATAGCACAGTACCTGCTGAAAACCAAGTGGCAAATCGGTAAGTACATGTCCCCGTATACTAATACGTACTTAACCATAAATCACCTCCGCAGAATCTCCTAAAGTCTAACAAATGATCTCTACTAAAAAAATTTATGGTCTCGCCACTTTTCCACAGACCACCTGCCGAGGAACCAACTCCTCTTGCTGGATATCACTTATCCTACGAAGTGAAAAAGCTAATGTACGTAACCAAAATAACAAGCCCTCGAAATTTCCTCCAAAAATAAAATACTTGTATAATGCCACTCCTCCATATTTCGTATTTACTTTCAACACCAAGCCATATCACAAGAGATACAGTGCTGTGCACGCTTCAACCATACAAAATGTTCACCACAAAAACTAATAATTTGTGCAAATTGATGATAAAGATGTCCCTATCCCTTCATAAAATGACGAAGTTGAAGCCACTGAGAATTAATGTTTGTATTTTCGTTTCGAAACTGGACACATTTAGGCCCACGAATCGCGCCCAAGCAACTGCAAACGGAGCAGGGAACAATAAAGATAGGCAACTTGAGGTTGGCATTGCAGACGACCAGGCGAAGGATTTTGACTTCGAGAAGACAGAGATGAAGTACGATTCGACTGGGATGTTTCACTGGTGCCCTGCGAAATCCATCGAGGAGTGCATTCTGGACAGGAATCAAGCTGCGATGACAGTGCTCAATGGACATGTTGTCGTCTGCCTCTTTGCTGATCCAGACTCCCCTCTGATAGGGCTCCGGAACCTTGTGATGCCTCTAAGAGCTTCAAACTTTCACTACCATGAACTTAAACATGTGGTCATTGTAGGCTCCGTTGACTACATTCGAAGGGAGTGGAAGATGCTTCAGAACCTTCCCAAAATATCCATCCTAAATGTAAGAACCGGATTCAACCATTCATCACAGCTCAAATTCTGGATTTAAAAGGAAATTTCGTTTCGAATGTTGCAGGGATCACCTTTGAGCCGTGCTGATTTGCGTGCTGTCAATGTCAACTTGTGTGACATGTGTGTGATACTTTCAGCCAAAGTGCCGTCAAATGACGACCCTACACTTGCAGATAAGGAGGCGATCCTGGCTTCTCTCAACATTAAAGCCATGACCTTCGATGACACAATCGGAGTGCTTAGTCAGACCAATGGTACTGGTACTGAAAGGTCTAGTCCTCTGGGTAGTCCCCTAGTTTTACAAAGACGTGGCTCAGTGTATGGATCCAATGTCCCAATGATCACAGGTACAATCAATAAAAAATCATGCATCCAATCAAACGTTTTCAATTTCAATGCAAAAAAAAACATTATGCAATGCTATGTTTTCCTTTAGAACTGGTTAATGACAGTAACGTCCAGTTTCTGGATCAGGACGACGATGACGACCCTGACACTGAGCTCTATTTAACTCAGCCTTTCGCTTGTGGGACTGCCTTTGCTGTTTCCGTCCTTGATTCTCTTATGTCTACTGTAAGTCCATTTTTGTAAAGTAAATTGGATTTCATTCAATTTTGTTAAGTTCAGCAATTGATCATCAATTTTCCTTCTATATTCCAGACATACTTTAATCAAAACGCACTGACACTGATAAGATCCCTGATAACTGGAGGCGCAACCCCAGAACTGGAGTTGATTCTTGCAGAAGGAGCTGGCCTGCGTGGGGGCTACAGTACACTGGAGATGCTCGCGCGTAGAGACCGATGCAGGGTAGGCCAAATCTCCTTATCGGAAGGTCCTCTTGCTCAATACGGAGAAAATGGGAAATACGGGGACCTGTTCGTTTACGCGCTCCGACAATACGGCCTACTCTGCATTGGGCTTTACAGGTTGCTACCCATGTAATTACCCGCCACTGGTTTTCTATCCTTACTACTCACACTAATTCGAAACCAAAAATCAGTTATTTGAATTTTTGGGGTGACCACCTATAGTTTCTAAATACTTATTGATTATCAATATTATTATGGTATTGCAGTTATTTGTGCTTAGTCATATATTATGTATCGTGGTAAGTCGAGTGAAACCCTTTCACATAATGTTTATCCTAGTCGCTCACAGGTTACCCCAAAATTACATACACGAGCACGTTAAACTAAATTAAAGTTTTTCCATTTGTGTGGGACCCACTTGTTCCTTTCATAATTTGCACAAAGACACAAAAAAGAAAATCCATGCCAAATGAAACCCGCAACCTATTGCGTTTTCCACTAGTGCATTTCCCCCTGAATGAAGTCCAAGCACTAACAATGGGTGAAGGTCCCTACGATTTTCCAAACCTTGAAAAATTATAACTTTTTTCCTACAGAGAATGAGTATTAATACTAGGAAGCATGTTTTGGTGGTGCTTTCTCGTATTTACACCATACAAGAATGGAAAAACAGAGTTTGTTAATTAATGTTGGCCATGTCTCAACTCAGCAGTATTCCAAATCCTTCTGTGTACTTTCCATTGTAACTAAATCAGTAACATGATTGACGTGAAGCGTGCTCCTGTATACCGCTAGGCTTGAGTCGAAAGAGCAATTTGTAATTGAGTTGGTAAATCTGTGCCAGGTTCCGTGATACATCGAATTCCCCTGACGCATCTTCAAAGCGCTATGTGATTACCAATCCTCCAGACGACTTCTCCATTTTATCCTCTGACCAGGTTTGTTCTTTAGTCAATGTTTATCTTTTTGTGACAAGAGCTGTAATTGCATTTGCTATTACGTCTTGAATTTTTACACGAAGGCTGTGGAAGCAACAGCACTCGTATACACACAATCCCAATTTCTGTACGAAAACGTAAATCCCTGTGAGAAATTTCTCCTGAATTGCCTCGGATTGTGTGTGTGTGTGACATGTGAGACCATAAATTCCTCAGGAGGAATTCGTAGGCAGGCAGTTTCCTTTGAAGCACATCCAAAGGAGATAGATATATATTCGAGAGGAAACTGTCTTGGGATTGGTCTGGTGTACCTTAGGTACTGCTCTACGAGAAGCAATAACCTGCATAAAAACGTTTGTTTATTTGAATGATTCAGGTGTTCGTGCTGATGCAGTTTGATCCAGGATTAGAATACAAGCCGAATCGAGGAGAGGCGGCGGCAAACGCGATTAATCCTGCTCCAGGCAATGCTCCAGCTCCAGTAACCTCAGCAGTTGCCAATAACCCGCTCCCCAACCAGATGAACCCCAGCATCACAAATAAGGATGACCCATCTTGACTGTTACTTTGTAGGGCTCTAACCGAAGGTCCCTATTCCTACATCTAACATTCCGAAGAATCAGCAAAAAAAAAAAGAATCACCTTCCTCCGCGTCGCGTTATTTCTCATGTCACCACAAAAGCAAACGGATCGCAGACACAACAGCTCTCTCAAACAAAGAAAGAACTACCCTTCAAACATTCTTTCCATCTTCATTCATTTCCTCCCTTTTCCCAGCTAAAGTTCCACTATCTTTTATGACAGTCACCTTCACACTCAACAAGTTGCCGGTGGAATCACAAACACGGAATTGAACGCACGTTCGTGATTTCTTCAGCGACTACCCAAGTGCAGCACTATACTATGCTTGAGACATGATGATGATGATGATGCCAACAACAAAGATAATATGGTCCAGGGAATGAAAGATTCTGGAAATTTTTATTGTCAACTTCGCGACTTCAGGATGACAGCTTTTACACAGATGCTCCAGAGAAGGAAAAATTGATCGGCAAGAGTGGTTTTTATCAAATTGAAATTTCCACTGTTTCAATACTAATCACAAAATGCGATTTTTTGTTTTTCGTGACTGATGTCTATTTCTTCGGCATGTTAAATGTAACATGATCACAGGTTAGAATCCCTACGCTGTTTACTCTGTATTTATCTTTAAAAAAGAAGGTAACTTCACAAACTGTATGAAGATGAGTTACATAATATACGAATATTTACAACACACTTGTGCCACTCAGAGTTGATTTCGGTGTCACTGCAGAGAGATCTGAAAAGTGAAATCAAAATTAACTTCTTTCTCTCTCACCCACCCACGATGGAATATTTTAGTTTTTCCGAGATGAGTTCGTGTGCATATGAAGTACTACTGGCTGGTATGATATGTGTACACAAAAATTATTATACCTCCGAAAAAATTACACATTTTTGATGAACCAAAAAAACCCGAACCTGTCAAAAAAAAAGATTAATCTAAACTGTGCATACACAACGTGATTATTACTACACCCCCACCACATTGTATAAATTACAAGTTAATCTTTATGTTACACATTCTGACAATCATACCTTGTATATAAAAAATTACAGTTTTTATTAGTCAAACTATTCTTCTGACTAGTTTGTTGTGATGGACTTTCGAAATCGTGAGGGTGCTTTGGTAGAACAGAAGGAAACATCTAAATTTTAAGGGTTAAAAATGAGTATAATATATTTTGCTTTCGAATCGCGGTTTACTTGGTCCATCGCATGCTTCCGATGTTGTACCTCTAAAATATCTTAAAACTGTTTGCCCATTTCTAGTCCCATATAAATATGCTCCATAAAAGATCCCTGCCTCCAACGAAAATGCTGGATATCCCAAATATGATACATTCATTTTTTCAGAGATGTAATATTAATATTGTAGAAGATTGTCTAGTGGATACATACTACCTAATATTAACTCTAACTAAACTATGCTAAAACACAGTCGCAACAACCGTTATATTATTGTATCGCATTTTCATACACAATCTGTGATTGTCTTTTACAAGATATATTTGAGTGTGTAAAATCATTTAGACATGTAGTTGTACAGTTGTAGTCGGATGGCAAAGATTTAGACATCTCTGCGCATCACCAGCATTATTTGTTGAAGTAGTCGTATATAAATCGGTCATGAACAGAGTTGATTTTCATGTGCGCACTGATCACATCAGGGTAGTTTTTTTTAAATACCTCTCCTTTAATACAAAAATGTCATTTTAGCGGAAGCTCTAGGCTGCAGTGCACACAACCAACACACAATATACACGTAACATAAAAGAAGACAAGTTCATGTAAATATGTTGTTCCTATATTTCGTTGTATAATCTATATTCTTTTCCCGTGACGTGTGAGTTCTCGTGGATTTGATGGAGGATATTTTGGAAAATTGCGAAATTGTATATGGACATAAATTAGTGGTAGGGCTTTCGGACTTTTTTTTTTGATTTTTTGTGTATAACAGCGACGAGGTAATAATTACTCAACGTTGATGCAACATTGTACATTTACACTGTAATAAATTATTATAATGCATTTTGATTATAGATTTAGAGTTTTTGTCCAAGTCACTAGAATAAATACGACACGACAGGATAAGGGTCATCCAGAGGATGGAACTATGAAAAATCAAATACTATGGTCTCATATGGTAATCAACTGCTACACACGGCATGGCATTATTATATTCACGTTTCCTCGCAAAAAGGAAACTCTCTTGTAAAATCTCAATATAAAACTAGAGTATAAAGCACATGCTCGCAAACAAATTCAAAAATAACTGAAAAATAAATAAGAAAGAGTTCACCCACACCCACGAAATAAAGAAAAATACAGCGTTTTTTTAGAAAAAGGAGACAAAAAAGTTCTCCCAGGCAGGCCTGATATTTAGAATCGAGTATTTAAGACACTCTACTCTACGGAAAAAAAACTAATAACTGTTGCTTACTAAAGTAATCAAATAAATACGTAAAACGTAACACATGTGTAAGCTAAATATGAATTAAGAATTATACATGATTCTCATAAGATTTTCAATATGAATGACATATCAGACCATTTTATGGATACACTATAAATAATACAGGGATATGATGAAAAACGTGGAAAAATAAACAACGTTTTGAATAACTGATAATTACGCTAGGCTCGAATTTCACAAGTACTTAACCATTTTTCTCTATACAGCGCATATACAAAAAAAACATTTTTGAGATGAATTACACTTATGGCTAATCGACTGATGTGTCTATTACTTTTAGATTAGATGAGAAGTAAATTTCTTTTGCATCCAACAAACTTTTTGCACACATATTTGTTTCGTAACAAAAATTCTAAATACAAAAGGTACGATTCATACAAAGAAAGCCATTTAAGTTTGTGCTTGCAGTGTACTTACTTCAATACTTGAACGGTTTATTAGATGAGTGGAAGGGCGATTCTCTGTAGGTCAGTGTCATATTTATGAAACATGTTTTCACTCTAAATGATCTAGTCGCGTCGAGGGCAGTATGCTAAAACGTTATAAGTTTTATATCTCTCGTTAAATATTTGTATTTACTTAAAAAATACCGATGTAAGTACGTATTTCATGGCTCACGTTCAAATTTTTATAATGATCATGTTCTTATCGCAAGTGTCTTGGCTTTTTCAACTGCAAAAAAAGATTGCTCTCGTTATTATTATCACTAAATAATTATTCATATAAAAGCTAAAAAAACGATTTCTGTGCTGTGCAATGATTTTTGCATTAATTGTATTAAAGGAAAGTGTTTGAACATTATTGTATGAGAGAGCGCCTGTTTCTTTTACTTTAAAAGTCCTGTCATCTTTTTACTATTCTTAAGAATAATTTGTAATATCTTCACCGGAATATTTCTGTCCAGTTTACAGTTTGTCTCTTAATTTATATATTCACCTTCAAATTTCAATTCAGGCATTTAGTCAATAAAACGCCTATTCTTGTGATTAATATGACGTTTAAAGTTAAAACTGTATGAAATATACGAGACGCACTCTCGACAAATTTCGAAAGCCCAGTTCAATGCTTCGTTCTCATATTTTTGTCAACTAAAACTGGGATGTATTATTCGTAAGTGTAAATGAGCATTTGTTAATTAACTTTCGACGCACATAACAGCTAAGTTCTATATTGACTATCTTACGGTAAAAATCTCATTGTAATCCCTCGAGTACGTATTATATAAAACAATTGACGAACAAAGAAAAAGCAATGAAGTTGTAAAAATACGTTTCTCTCTCATTCTGAATGCATTCAAAACATAAATATGCAATGTGACAAGGATATTTGTAAATCTTCACCGAGTGTAAGTTGACTATTTGATAATATATGTCGAGAGGGAGAAAGGTATAAAAAGCAGATTATATATATATAAAAAAAATAAACTATTATGAAGAGTTATGTTGGCAATAAATTGTACTATTGTTGTTAATGAATGTGAGAAAGGAGGAAGGAATGCTTGCAGTCGTTTAAATTTGGATGAATCCATTATGCAACTTCATTAACACATTATAAACCTTCATGTCAACGAACTATAAGATTTAAAAATCAATGCGCATATGAACATAATATTTATACAATCCGCAGCAATGTCTGAGTTATAAATTCAGAGAGCTTTCTACGCGATGTTGTGTTGACAAGTTTTTTTCTCCCGTTTGTGGTAGTACCCTTTTACCGATTCGTCTTTCGCCATCACCGAAGCTGAAAATTTCTTTCCGTATTTTGATGTCGTCGGGACCGGGAACATGTTCTCCACGTCCTCGGAATCACTGAACCATTCTCGTGGTACAAGTCGAGTGAGGATTAACAGCCAAAGGGAAACGAGTGCAAAAGTCGACGAAAGATTTATGGACGAGGAATAAATATTCTGCCGAGAAGACACCATTCAATTGATAAATTGCACAAAACCAACTACAATTTTATGGGCTTCCCCAGGGAGGAAGTGTATGTATCTATCTACCGATCAGGAATTATTGAGAGAAAGTTCAACGAATCGGCTGAAACGTAAAAGCATATATAGGAACGTGGATGTATGTATAAAAATGGAACACTTGAAACCCTACGTATATAATGCACATATTTAGATGCAAGCAATATTTAGACCGATAGATGCTATCAAGTCATCCAGTTCTTCAAAGTGTTATAAATATGCCGACTTCCTTCCATATTCTGCTCCAAAGCATTGTTCAAATCACAGTTTCTTAAGACATATCTGTGTAATAACTTGCTGTTTATTTTATCTGTGTTATAGCGTTACCTGTGTAGTACGTTTAAAAAATTGAAATAGCGTCAAAATATTGCACTTTTCAAGTTGCAAACGGATCAATGGCAAATGGCTAATTAAGTGTTGCTCTTCACTGAAATTTCATTGATTTTCCCTTGACTTATCGAGAGAAGTATAATATTTTGAGCACACACCAACTTCGAAGTGAAATGTAATTGCTTGCGACAAAGACATGTAAAAACATAACTGAAGAAATGTTTATGATTTTCACCGCGACAAATAAATCCCCGAAATATGTTTTGCTGTCTCCCTCTAGCTGCCTCTCCTTGTTGATGGAGAACTTCATCATTGAGAGATGCATCCCAGTTCCGGGATTTATCGATGCGCTCTGTAACTGCGACGATATGAGTATACATTTGATGATCAAGTATCGCCGTTTACTTATGTGACGGCTCCCTGCAGCAAACGTGATTATACGACTTCCTCACATTTTTTGTACCAAAAACACTACGGAAGGTTGATTGCTGAATTGTGAATTCAATTGAAGGTTTCAGCTGTAAAGCCAAGTTTGATAATTATCTCAAAAGGAAATCATATGAATGCACGTTTCTTCCCGTAATCCTTTGAAGAGAGCAAAACGGAAAGCTTCCATTGCAAATTAGGTATGTTACCGGAAAGTGGTGTTGGTACATCCGTTCATCTAGGATTTGGCAGAATTTATCAGAGCTTCTGCTAGTTTCAGCATATATACCCCATCACGTAATTATCCGAAGAAGAAGAAGACTTGGTGAAGATGTCAGAAAATATATATGTCCCATAAATGGAATGACAGAAGCCTTGAACAATATTTCTTTCAGCACTTGTCCTTCGACAAGTTTGTAACGGTTTTTGGCAACGACTGTTATTACAACAGAAGAGGACATGCACACCATTACATTTTTTAATGTGCCGTAGTAGTGTCGTTTAATACAGTATTCTGGAATTAAATCAACTTTCTTCCTCTTCACTTCTGTATCCACAGTCCTTGTCCGGAAATTTTTCAAAACGTTTCGGAATGAATGAAGCAAAACATTTTCTTTTGCAAAAAAAAACCTATTCCACTTGTGCTCTCTCTCTCTCCTTCATTTCTCTATCGGATGTAGTACAATGTTAAGGGAAGCGAAGACAAACGTTCATCCTTGCCCTGGAACCGACTGCCTGCTGTCGTTGCTTTCGCATGATCGAGCAACCATGAATTATTATTAGTTTTAACTCGAATGTATATACACAGCGAGAAAGAGAGAGATACAGCAAAAACCTTGTGGTTATTGGGTTGTTGTTTTTGTTTGTCGTGTGTGTGTGTGCGGCAGAGAAAAGCTTATGGCTAAAAGACTAACTTTTGTGAGACGCTCATCTCGTCTTCAGTCTGCACAGAAGCACATACAATATTTTTGAGTAAAGGCGAAGATAACGTTGTTTTTAAGGCTGTAATGCAGCCGGATTTCTCCTTTTTCCTTATATTCCATCTCTTCCTTCTAGAATTTCAGGAGACGCTTATCACAACTTTTTTTTGGTAAGTTTACCATTCAACCATGGCAAAACTCTCGGATACATCCCACTCGTTCGTAGTAAATACTCTCTCTCTCGCTCAGCTTATACCGTTCACTCATTTTTACTCGAAAAGTACAAGTGGATGAAAACGAACGGACGTCGTAAATTTGGGAAGATCGAGACAAAAAAGGATTTCTTGGCATGTGGCAAAGTTTTTTTTCATCCTTTTATATTGTTTAAGCAGCGAGAGGAGCATATTCGTTAAACCAATTTCCGAGTATCTTACTGATTTCTTTAACTGCTCCTCGTCCCATGTATGCTCATACAGATGAACATGTTACTTACATAACTTATAAATTACCTATGCATACTTTTATCGCAGAGGTTCGTTCACAGATTTTAATATTCGCTACTAGCTCATCCTCTTAGTTTGTTATAGAACCCGGCGACAATTCGTTAGAGTTGAGAGGAGCAGGTTCGAAATACAAGAAGATGATGATAACTTTGTACATAGAAAATCATACACGAAACTTTATACGTACGCTCCAGATAGATTAAGCATTCATTATGTGCATTTATGCAGTGAATAATATATAAAAAAAAAGTCTTCCATGCGTTGCGAGTCCGCTTCATCGGGTTCATCTGTCTGTCATTGCCGTTGCGTATCTGTGTTCCTTGAAGAAATTATGGTTCTTTCCAGCCCACAAACAAGATAATTTTCATTCTCTCTGCTCACTGCAATGATCACCTGATTATATCAGTTCGATGGATGCGATGGGTAGATGGGTTTTTGCTGTTCAAAGTATCATGAAATTTTAAAAAATCCTTGTGTAATGGTGGCGTAAATTCCCAGAAAAGTGTCTTCTATATTCACTTGTAGACAAATTGCAATACACAGCTCAGCAATTAAGTTTGAGTACCTGCATTAGTACATTTAATGGAGATTTAAAGACTGTGGCAAGTAATTAAATCATTCCCCAATCCAACGACCGCTGCAGATTGCATTTAGAGAGCATTTAAAGAGAATAATTAAAAAAAGATATTGGAGTTCGACAGTCGATTCCAATGGTGAATAAATTTTCCCGTATTTGACAGACAATGACACTTGTGACTTCGATGGATCAGTTTACCTCGTACTTCAATCTACATTTCCCCTCTTCCATTTTTCGAACAAAAAACAAAAAAAACATTTTTAATAAAGTTGAAAATTTTACACAAGTAAAACGAGTAACAATTTCTTTCCGCTTCTCCCTCCCAACGTCACTAATCTCTTCAAAAGAACCCTCGTTGGGGATTGAGGTTTTGTTGGAAGATGCTTCGGACCGTGCATCACGAAAGTCTCAAGCACCAGACAGAAGAGTGGTGTTTTTTCGGTGGTTATCTTCCTTTCCATCATTTTCATCATCAGTCCGCATCACATGCATAAGCGTTTCGGTGTTTTCCGTCTAGCTTTTCTTGGGGAAGAGCAAAAGACAGTAAGTTTTAAAAAAATACAAGCTTCTGAGCATTTCATCGACTTCATCTGAAAGATAAATGCAGTGTGTGGCTTGAAAACCCTGGTCGTATTTAAAGAGGACAATATAAAAGACAAGCAACTGCTTCCTGGTTCCTTGGCTGAAGATGAAGTGGCACAAGGAATTGGAATTGGAAGCCACATCAACTTCATGTGTCATGTAGAACTGTATATATTTTTTGTCTAGCTGTGGTAGCACTACTGGCTTGTGCTCAGAGGCATATATTCCGTATTGTATCTTTTCTCCACAGTGAAATCTTTCCGTGCGTGCGATGTGCCTCCTCTTTTCTACATTTCTATTTTCTTACAACTTCCCCGACTTTACCTTATCATTCAAACTACTCGCACCCAGATGATACAGGCGGCAACAACTTTTACTCGCAAAACGTATATATCATTATGCCTGTATCACAAAACGAAATATATACACACACACACGCATCGAACGGCACACGTCAAAAAAAAGTTGAAAACCCCCAAAAAGGTTTTTAAAAGTCCATATGTCTTCGTCTACACGTTACGTAAAAGTAATAATAATGGAAGCACATGTGAATTGGAGATGAGAACAGAGAGGATGAGTGAGAAAGTGTGAGCGGAGAAACATGTAACATGAAATTGGAGCTTTTTTTCCTGACATCACGATGATGTTGCCATCCTCTCCAAGTAAACTGCATAAAGTTTCATTGGAGTCGCGTGCACAAGTCAAGTCGTCACAAGTTCAACTCAAACTCCACTTCGATTCCGAGCATAGGTGCAGTGTGCAAATGAAGCGTGCTTCAATTGAAATGTTTTGATTTCTGGGGAGACTCATCCAAGGAATTGATACTCACTCATCGCCAGGGTGTATCATAGCGTTATTACAATTTTGTCGCAAACCAACCCTTTTCCAGCGTTTTCATTTCCCCGTGCGATACGTTCTCCATAATATGAATATATGAAGTATGGAGTGTTGAAGCACATGCGTGCGAAAGATTTCCAACATTTCCAAGCATAAATACTTACGAGAAAGATTTTACTCGCCACCACGCCGCGAGTCACCGTCTGCCTCGAAGTAAACACTCGTTCCTTTTACAAGAGAGGCGTGTGAGTGAGTAGTAAACGAAGTAGTATTTGGTAGTAGTAGCTCTCTCGTAGTAGTAATGCTCACCGTAGCGTAGTAAAGGAGGAGAAGGAGCGTCGTGGTGCGACGATGATCTAAATATAACAGAGAAAAAGTGTTCGAAAAGCTTATTACCTTATGGAAGCCTGTATGCTCAAGACAGAAAAAAAGTATAAGATTGTGAGACAGGGAGAGAGTCGCGAGAGAGCATACAACGTACTATTAGTTCACAAGTTAGCATTTGACATGTGTGCTCCAAGCACGAGAAGAGAATGTTGACGATTGCTACTGCGAGTAGGAAATACGTACAAATTTATACATTATATATTTGCACCCCCTTAATCTCCTCCGCCCTAGCATTAGGAGCGTGTCTTCACCATAAATTCTAATGGTAATGGTGGTAGTGTTTTGAGGATACATATCTTCTATATTATAGCAGCAGCACAGTAGTCGAGTCGCTAAAACTTTTTGGGAGACTCCAAGCCAGAATAAAAACAATCAGCAGGATAGTTTTTTTTCTAGTAAAAGAATGGAGGGATTTTTGGAGATTATGTCTTTGTGTATTTGTGATAACTGCTATTTAGACGGCTTTCGGAGCTCGGCCGCTCCAATCCGATCTTCAGATATCCTGAAACAAGAACAGATAAGCCTATCCTATAAATCCCCATGTGAGGGAGGAAGAGGGAAGTGAAGATGTTGAACAATTTTGTTAACATTTTTATAGCAATGATTTTTCTTCTCGGTTATGATTTGCAGGATTGTCTTCATTGTGCGCTGTGTTTTTTTCACGGAGTGAAGTACTCAATTACTGGAAGTCTTTTAAGTCTTTAGTTGAGGTTCTCTGGGGACAGCGGAAACCTCGTCGTGCCAAGAAAATGGGCTTTTATTGTTGGAGTAGACAGTTTTAGGATATTACCCTGATATTGCCGTACTTCCATCCGAGAAAACAATAGAAAAGGGTTTCCAGTAATCCGTGAGGGCTATCATATCCCACGGTACGCGAAACAGGGGACATTGCATAACTTTTTGATCTTCCATACAAGCTATAGTTAGACTTCAAAGGGATACTTGGTGCTTTTGGTTTTTTTTATGTTTATAACAAATATCCAGCAGAGGATTTCATATCTGATCAGTTGGATTTGTATATTGTATAGTGACTTAATACATCAATCATGCATACATGCAATACATGGGTATGTAAAATACGACAACGATTGTTGTCTATGAAGGAATGATTCGTACAATTTTAAATATTGGATCCCAGAGATGGGGAAAGCTATAATAAAACGACAACCAACGCAAACCCAACATTCGTCGCTTTTAATGGTTCGACGAAGTTCCAATTCGTTTAATAATAATTCAAAATTGGCATATTGCAGTGTAGCATATCAGATTAGTGCATGCCAGGTTATTGTTTTGGAGTCCTACTCAATTTTGTCCGCAGATAATTCGATCGTGGTTTATAAATTTCTAAATGTTAAAAATTACTGCGATCCGAGTAATTAGAATTAGAACTGAAGGCCGAAGTTGGTTATATAATCGGACCGGACAACAAAAGGGAAAGGGGACACAATCAGGCAAGTTGAGTAGACAGCATACTTTGCATTCCATTAGAGCCAAAATCCGGCCAAAATCTTCGCATCGTCTTGTACACCCACTTGCCTCGACATTTGATATCTTCATTGGTATTTCGGTATTTACATTTTTTATCTCTCACTAGACATTTTGCAAAGTGAATCAAAGAACGACGCAAAAATGCGATGAAAAGGCAACAACCTATAATGTAAGCAAAAACAACCAAGTCAAAAAGCGAAATGAAGAGAAAAAGAAGAAAAAAGCAGAGAGAGAGAGAGAGAGAGAGCTCCCACAAATTACCGAATCATACCCCAGCCTTGCCTCCATGTCATCCCCCTTAAAAACTGAGGAAAGACCATGAAAATTCCCCCTGTAAAATCTTGATTATTATTATTATTACCACATTTTATGTAGCGTACTCAACTTAAACTCGAAGGAGAAACAGAGTGACACACATACTTGTGTACGCGCGCGTCCAACCAAACGCACACGAATGCACAAAACTTTCCGACTTTTCCAACTGATTTAATGCTTCCCCAAAAAAGCTGCAAGGGAAATAAGTTGCTTTCATTCAACGTGCATATGACAATTTCCTAGAATTATTTTTGCAGAGGAGAAAAAGAGAAGTGTAGCACGGAAGAAGGACGGACGAAAGGGGTAAAATATTACGTTTATGCACATTTATAACTTGTTAACGCTAACATTTATTCATTCTATAAATCTTCACTAATAATCCCCTATTAGCTCAAAGAGAAGAAAAAGAGGAGGAAGAATTGTAGTTTGAAAATAAAAACAGAAATACGTACATAAAAATACATACGTATTCCTTCCATACTCATTCCTAAGTTTCTCCACATCACAAATTCATTTTTGTGCGTGGTTTTTGTCGTCACCGTCATTCCCATATAACAAGCTGGCTAAACGCAATAAATGTACAAAGTGAAAGATTTCCCGTATATCAAAGATCATGCTAGTTTAGTTGGTTCCATGTGCACATATTAATTGAATATGTATTCTAGCGTGTGCATCTCAAATAATAAGATGCACACACATATACTTGAATGATTATCATTTGTGAAGAGTGGAAAAAGGCTTTCAGTTCTTCGTGCTTGCTTGGTTGCGTAAAAGATGCCCGGTTTGCGATGTTTATCCGGTGGCTGATGGTGGTGATGATGATGATGGTTGATGCTCACTTGTGTACTAAGTTGCAAGCGAGATATTATTATTAAGGATGTTCCCCAACAATTTCAAACATAGAGCAACTCATATTCTGTGAAATCCTCTTTACTTTTTCCCCGTGTCTGTATTTACTTTCGGTGAACTCTTGCATGTCTGCTCCTGCATGCATTTTCCTCCGATTTTTGTCTTCCTCGTGTGTATACACACAGAGCGCATATATATATTGCTACAATTTTTTCGGTATGTTCCAAAACGTTTAACATTTACAATCACTTGGCGTAAGCTTCGAAATCCTCACTTTATAGTTGTGGGATAATCATCTTACACAAGGCAGAGTAGTAGGAGGAGGACTACTACTACTACTCCACAGAAGCTATAATGCTTCTAAAAGTTTTATCGCGACAAAAGCGTAAAAATGCATCATGCGTCTAACGTTAGTTGCATATATGTATGTACATATGCAGCATGATATTGTGTAAATGCATTCGCCGAGGTGGTGATATGTTTGTGCAAGCAAAGGCAAAAGAGAGTTAGAAAGTAACATAATAATGGTGTGTATATGCATATTATTTTTATACCCATGCACCGCGCACTCACTAATTCGCTTACTTCACTCTCAGAGTCAGTCAGTCAAGTAAAGTGTATAAAATGTGAGCCATGCCATCATCATCATCATTTTTTTCCTCCTCACTCTCCGACTCAGAAAAGCTGTGAAGAACTGCTCCGAGTGAAACAAGTAAAAATCTAATGTAAAAGTGTGTGCATTACCTTGTGCACACACACATACACATACAACAGCATTTAGCCGATAAGCTAAATATGCTTATGTCTATAAGCTCGTATCGTCCGTCCGTCGTTGGTTGGTAGTACAACATGAGTTTTGTGTAGTAAAAACGAGCAAATAAGTGAGTAAAGAAAAGAAAGGAGCATGTATAAGCGGACACAGTGAAAAAGCAAACTGCAGCAGCTGCAGCTGCCACTAGAACTTCAGAAGGCCTGAAAGCAGAAGGAAGGGAACATATATATCCGTCGTATCGCCACAGTACATTCACACACACACATCCACACACACAACTCTCTTCTCTCTCTCTGGCACACACCAACACAACATCCACACACAAAACATGAGAGCAACGAGTACGTAACATCGGATTGGAATCGGTCACAGCAAAACTGGAGTGAAGACGACGAAGAGCGGAGGAGAAATAAGAGTAAAGTGAGCAGCAAGCAAAAGCAAGGAAGCGAGTGAAGAGCAGCCACGGCCAAAAAACGGCAGGCAGACAGGCAAAGGAAAAAGGGAAAGACAGACAGGCAGGGAGCAAAGCCAAAAACTTGTGTAAAGTTCTCTCACTCAACTCAACTCTCTGGTTAATATGAGACAAGAAGCAGAGGAGCCGTTCTCAGAGTACTTTTCTTGATAGCGAATAATAAGACATTAAGTAACAACGAGCCACTTTATCCGTCACAAAGTCACAATACTGAAAAAATATATATATTCGAGTGGAGAGTTAAGGAGCAACAGCTCAAGCTAAAGAGAGCAAGTTTTTCTCTGCTGAAAGAAGAAGAAGAAAGGAAGATCCTGCAGACGCGAACAAGAAACACTCTCTTTCTCGCTTTCTTTTTGCCTTTTTGTATGCAAACGTATTCGTCCTTTTTGCAATAAAGAAAAACAAGAGGAAAAAAAATCTACCTTGATGATAGTGACGATGCTGATCATCACTGTGTTGAAGTCATCGTAATCAATAAAATACAAAAGTTTAAAGCTGTGAACAAAGCAAGGGAATCTCAGTAACGCTTTTTCCGTGTCATACTCTGTCCAAATAAAACACGTCCTCTGTGAACCCCTTTTTGTACGTTTCTTCGAAGAAAGGAGAAAGAGATCCGGTGCCAGGTTAATAGCTAATAAAAATATGTGAATTTATAACTTTCTCAGCAGTGACAGTTTTTTTTTCTTCATCAAAAAATCCCCCAAAAACTATATTTTTGCATATGTGCCTCTCCTCTCGCGCATCCTGACTGTTCTCTCCGTGAGCAGAGGAGCAGAGAGCAACAACGTGTCTCGCCGCTATGAAACCCCACATCTGTGACTTGCAGTGGATCAATGTGAATTATTATGAACAAAGAGATTCTTCCGACAATTACTTTCCCACAAATTTTCATGCAAAATCCGGAAGCATCGTCATCCCACGTCTGCAACAAACTTTGTCAAGTAGACATCAGAAATAACAAGCTGCTGAGAGAGTTTACCTGAAGAATATTTTCTGGTGTTTCACGTTGTGTCGTACCAAAACAGTATACACACTTTTTGCATTCATTTATTATTATTCTTCTCTCTGCGCGATTAGGGAAAAGTGGTTTTAAATGATCTGCAAGTGCGTCTCCTTGTTTCTCCTCCCAGCGGACTGCGTTGCTAGCACGGATCTCTTGACGTACTACTTTCTTTCGCACTTGCATCACAATTAATCATGTTGTTCTCATCCCTTTGCTTACTACTACACGAACGAAACAAGCCTGATGAAAACAATTACTACTACTCGTCCCAAGAAAACCAAGAAAGCAACGAGAGACTTACTGCGATTTCCGCCCGACAACGACTAACAATAATCTCACAAGAGCAACCTGAGTATTACTACTGCGACTGTTCCCTGTGCATTCTAGATAGGCGAGGAGTTGTTCCGCATCCCGACAATTATCACAGTTTCTCCTGTGGACATAATAGGTGCAGTTGCAACAACGAGTGGCACGCCTCAAGTGCACAACAAGTTATTGACATAACGAGCGACTTACTCTTAAATTACACAAGTGCGGAGAGAATTTGTAGAACTGATTTCTTCACACCGAAGAATATACACAGCGACAACAACAGCTTCCTTCCGCGTTCAGCGAAAGCGTCATCCTCTGCAGCACCGTCCCACGTTCCAGTTGGCAGAAGAAGAAGAATACTTTGTGAGCGACTGGATCATCATTATTATCAAGCAGGTGTTGTTGCAGCGGTGGAGGATCATATAGAGCAGCGATGAAATACATTATCCTAATCCTGTGGACCTTCTCCTTATTTTTACTCATGTTCAGTTCATTTCCATTCCGGGTCGAGTGTCGGCCCACAAGAGCCATGGGTCCTGGACCTCCGTATCTCCCAGGTACAGGGGTTCTCACTTCCCCTCAGTTCTCCTCCGCTTCAGCTTTAGCTACTTTAAGAGGAAGTGGCCGACTGGGCGTCTCCAATTGCCCAGTCCTTGAAGGCCCTTCAGCATCGAGGCACAACCCATGGCCGGATCTTTACGTGACGGACATCACGGTGAAGGTCTGGGATACCCCTCTCGTGCTCGAAGGGATGGCCAGATCTCGGAGCGAGGTGAGATCTGACGGCACCTACGGGGTAACATTTGACCTCATCCGAGTTGTCAAGGGGGATGCTCCCCTTCTGAGGAAGCGCCAGCAATTCCGACTTCAGTTCCTAGATAATCCCTCCGCCGCCCCTACTGGCAACCAGACCGAGCCCGGGAAGGGAGGTTCTCCCACGTCGGTCTCCACTGGTGGCGGCAGCACCGCTCTTAGCAGAAGTAGTAATAGTGTGAATAGTAATCATCATCATCGTAACTATAACAGAGCTCTAGGTTTACGCAGTAATAGTAATAATAATCACAATAATAACCAGCGAAATAGTCAACTGAGCATGAGCAGTGCCAGGGTTAGTAGTAGTGGAACAATTAGTCTGAAATCATCCAATTTACATTCGAACTATGTGAGTCTTCACAACAGTCAACAGCAGCAGCAACAGCAAATACTCGCACGCCGAGGCTACTCATCACCGTCGTCGTCATCCTCCTCCTCAGCATCATCATCATCCATGAGCAGCAGCAGCAGCAGCGGTGGTGGTGCCACCAGCCGCATTAGGAATCCCTCTCCACTGTCACAAACCGTCCAGTTCAATCAACAGTATATTAGAAACTATCATCCTAGTAGTAATCACAATAATTTTACTGTCGCGAGTGGGAGTCGGAGCAAAAATGTGCGAATTGCTCGCAGTCATCAACTCCAACAACAGCAGCAGCAGCAGCTACAGTACGGGGGTGGGCACACTGCTAATTATGACAATAGTAGGCATGCACGCCACGGGCGTGTGGTCGTAGGCCAGCATAATAGCATTGTGAACAGTGCAAGTAGTGGCGGTGTTGTTGCTGCCACTGGGAAATGTCTACCCCCAAGGGCTACTGTGAAAACGGGTCGGAAGTACTTTGTGTTTGCGGCCAAGGTGGAAAATCATTTTGTCGCAGTCTTCTCACCTGAACTCGCCAACAAAAGAAATACCAAAGCTGTTGAGTCCATTCTCTGCAAAGGATGTGGTAAGGAAAAAAATCAAGTCACAACGCTTTTTTTTCTCTCTCTCAATCGGTGTCTTCTTTTTTCCTACGAATCATTCATAATACTCCAGTTTCCTCTGATGCCGATAAAAAGCACAGACAGCCTCAAAACTTTGTGTGATATAACATCTTTTCACCTTTTTCCTTTCATTCGTAATATAAAAAAGCCAACAAAAATCTTCATAAGTCATATCCCTCCTGTCTGACAGGAATAATTCAATGAATATAATATCGAGCATCGAGCCCTCGACTTTTTTTCTCTCTCCTCAGTTTCTTTCCTCTCCACTGCAACCTCGTCTCCCAAGCTTTTTTCTAAGTAATCGCATTTATTTTATTGTTGTGGCATCAGGCCATGGTCTAATCGGTGCATCCGGGCGGGATTCATGAATATACTTTCTGGAATAATCTTTACATGTCCATAACTTGGAAGGTGTTTTTCAAAAATTATATGACGTCTTTGTGACTTATGCATTATGCGCCTTCATCTCTTTGGTCCCGAAATTTTCTGCTTTCATCATCATCGCCGTCGTCGTCACGAGGAAAAAGAACGCCCTCGCAAATCACTTCACTCATTTCCTGTCCTTGTCTGAGCAATTAAACAATTAGCTATTGTCTTCGGCGGAGTGAGAGAGGGAGTATTGAC
The DNA here is from genome assembly GCA_034687055.1 of Heteromurus nitidus. Classification (NCBI taxonomy): domain Eukaryota; kingdom Metazoa; phylum Arthropoda; class Collembola; order Entomobryomorpha; family Entomobryidae; genus Heteromurus; species Heteromurus nitidus. The sequence goes on along the minus strand of JAQFZW010000022.1, from coordinate 56,518 downwards.
TTTTGTCCTGAAAGCTTGTTTTTCTAAAGTTCAGAGAAGCCAAAATGGAGAAGAGCGAGTTTCTTCACATCATTCACATCACCGTTCAGAGTTTCATCGTTCGGTATACTCGTTCCTTTCATAAATTTAATCTCGTCCGTATCAACATCGCAAAAAAGGGATACTATATTCATACTTTACGCTAATCAACTTATCTCTCTCTCACACACACATACACACTGCTACTTTACCTGATGGCCTTTTATTGGCACACTTCATCCCATCCCACAACGGAGCCAACCACGCGTTTGTGGTTTTTATCGTAGGAAATCTTCTCAAACTGCGAGAACAGCTTTTTGACACTGCGCAGCGCAAGAGCAAAACTACTTTGACAGGAGAGGAGTGAAGTTTGCTACAAAAAATTGCATATCAAATGATATTAAACCTATGCACAACGATATCAACTTGCAAGTACAAAAAGTCTCCCATGTGCGAAGGAATAGAACGCATATATTTCGAACAAAACATGACTTTTATTGCTTTCACCTCGATCCCCAAACCTCTCCGCTTTTGACACACGACAAGAAGAGTAAAAGTCGCTGAGTACACAAACAAAGGAGCACGTGATGATGATGATAATGATGATCATGATTTGTAGGGACACTAAATCAAAACTCCCTTGTACGTGTAATGAATAGATGGATGGATGGAAAAGGAGACTCAGAGTTGGAGAAGTGAAGAGGAAAAGAACAACAAGAGTTTTAGAAGGAGAAGAAAGAAAAAAACTCGTTCTGACTTGATTTGGATATCGGATACATAATGTACATAAAATATAACACTAGTTGCCACACTTCACTCTTTTTTTCTGCATGCTGCTGACTGCTGACTCACCACGCGCGTTGAGACTTGAGACAGAAGAGGAGAGCGGAGAGTCAGACCAAAGTGATGGTGTTTTTACTCTCTCAGTCGGAGTGTTTTGTATTGTGACGCTCTCTGGTAAAAATGGAAATCACGGAAGGAGACTCGCCATCGCACCTAATGTAATAATAATAATAATATTTACATGCATACTTCATCGCTTCATTTGAGAGAAAGAGAAAGAGACGAGGAGCGAGAGAGAGAGAACGAGATGGAGTGATGTGGTGGTGCTTTCTGCTTGTTAACTGCTCTTTAGGGAGTCAGAGTCAAAGAACCGGTTTCAGATAAGATAAAATAAAAGCTCTCTTTTATATCATCATCATCCTCCTTCCATCCATCCATCCTTCGCTGGTTCGCGTAGTAAAAGATGGATCGGCGAGGATGGAGCAAGTGTGTCTCAATGAGTGTAACATAATCTATGGTAAAAGTATAATATCATCGCATATCACATAACATCATCTTCGACATTCGACATGGAAATGGACAAGCTTTTGTAAAGAGAGAGAGATGATAGGACTCTCAACTAGTCCTAAAGGCTCATTCACTTTTTCCCATATTACCACACTTTTTTTATCTGCCGTAATATTTGTTGCCGGAAAATGTGGACACACGCACCACCCATATTATTCTACTTGTCTCCTCCCGCTGGACAAAAGGGACGAAGGAAAATTGTCGTGGTGTAATAAGAAAAGTAGGAGAAAATTGTAGTTTAATCATGACTGTGGCGCATGGAAATATGGATTACTATTATCATTGTCATCCTCCTCGCACATCACCATTATTACTGTCTCGCCGGGTAGAATGCACACAAGAAAACGAAGTAAAAGTATGGACTAAACGGACGAACATGGACGTAGGATAAAGGCCAATAAACTCGAGCGGCTCTCTCTCTCTCTCTTCTCGCTCGCCGAAAAAATACTGGCATATAAGCAGTAGCGATTGTACTTTACCCAATATCGTAATAATAGCACAACAGGAGCATAATAAAAAAGGAGAATATTACCAAGCACATTCATATATCCCATCATCATTGCATGCGAAACAGGCACCATCCTCCTCCACAAACGTTGTCGTCATCCACATCAAGAAAAAGTCTAGAGCAATATTTTTTGAGAGTGGATATAGAGAGAATTATTTTTTTTGGACAGTGGCGAAACTGGAATAGCTCAGCTAACTTGGAGCAATTTTCATTATATGAATATGTCAAAGTATCCGAGAGTAACGCTGATGAAAGGGATGATGATGTGAGTTGAGAGAGAGAGAGAGAATTAGAAAGTGGAAAATGCACTCCTTTCTTCTTCCACACAAGACATTTCTTTTTTGGCTTGGAAAGGGTATTTCTAGGTAGCGGGAATGGCGTGTGGCTTTCATTCGAGTAAATAAAAGAAAAGAGTTGAGAGAGAGAGAGAGACAGAGCTACATGCTCTAATGGTTATTTCCACTTGCATTTTAGCTTTAGGATGATGATGATATAAAGAAAGAGAGGGATATATAATAAATGCTGAATATGCACTTCCTCTCTCTCTCTCCATGAGTTGTTTCCTCGAGATGTCGATGATGCCTTTCAATAAGCTCATCCACAACTGCACTCCATATTTTCCTTCCAAAGAAAAATTCTCGAAAAGTTGCAGCAAAAGTCATAAGACTTGAGTTTTCGGTTAGAAACCTTGTGACGACGACGATATGAAGTTGATGATAATCATGACGATGATGAAGCACCGATGATATGATGATGATGTTACAGATATTTTACTTGTATATATATTGTGCTATATGCATATATGACGCCGATCATAGCAAAAGGGAAAATATATCCTTTTTTTGCTTTTGTCCCAGTCTGTGTTTGTGAAGAAGTATAGCATAATAATATGCTATGCAACATTGAACATGACAGGAAAAGTAAAGAGGCAAAAATGGAAACCGAAGCCAACTACGTAGCAAAAGGGATTCTTTTCCTCAATTCCTCATAGCATATATTATATAATGCATTTTATTACTGTGCACATCAGGGAAAAAAGTAGGATGAATCACGTTTTTTCTGATGTGTAATGCACCTTCAGAGGAAAATGCAGAGTGCGCGCGTCGGCTGCATCACTCAAGCATCCGCAGTTGTAACATTTATTTTTGCAGGTCATCTCCAGTTAATAGGAGATGTACAGCAAAGGTTTATCGCACACATCAGAGAATCTATAAAACCAGTAGAGTGCTTGATGGAGTATATATATCATATGCCCGGCTACCGCATCCAATCCACTCACAACTTATATGCATATGCAGAGGAAGGAGAGATTTGACCTGTTGGACAATGTTTACGTTCAATGTTCAACTTTTACCCATATTCAATTTCTGACGTGCCGCAGCTCTTTTTTTGCTTTTCACAAAAACCAATTTAACAGTAGCACAGCAGCAGAAAAAAAATTGTTCGCTCATTCAACCTGTAATTTTTGTTAGCAAGCAACTCACTTTTCGATTCGCTGAAAGCTAGCAATCTGCAGCAAATTGCAACTAGGACGGTCATGAGCATGCAAGGTTATTCCGTAAGGTGTTTCCTACTCGCATGAATGTTGTTGTTTTGCTATGGTACATACTCTTCAGCCTTGGCATATTGGAAATGTGGCCTTCTCCATTAGAGAATAATGCTATAACATATCTCATGTCGTCCGTTGGTCTGTTTGCCCCAGTCAGTGGCTTTTTTACCAAGCCAAAAAACTAGCCAAAGTGAACTCAGAGAAAAAAATTTGTATGTTTTTTACCTTTGCTTGCATGTCTGCCAGTCCAAAAAAAAGTTTGCGTTTTTCATACGGTTGCTGGACATGAGACGACGGGTAATAATCTCATAATGTACACTTTTTTCTGTTACCTCCTTCCCACTCTTTTACTTTGATGTCTCAACTTGAGTGTGTGATTGTGATGGGGAATGGCTCTATTAACAACAACGGTGAATGAAAGAAGTGTGTGCAAGTCGCTGCCATGTTGTTGTGTCCATTTTTTTCGTTCGTGTCATCATCACGAAACCAAAAGCACAATAGCGACCGATGGATGACTGATTGCTCCTGATTACTGATGGATTAGATAAAAAATATATATACCTGTTTCACCTGGTGCACATTCAATGTATGTATTTATATTTATAGTGGAAAGGCTAATGGACGGACGGCAAGTTTTGTCCATTTATTATTTTCTCCCTACTATTTCATGCATAATGACAAGGAAAATGGGACACATTATGGTAAATCAGTGAGTTTTGTTGTTTGTGATCACTCAATCATGAAAATAGCAGTGGGATATAACATGCCTCCTACTACTTTTGTCTTTCGCTCTGTTTTTTCTGGATTCAACTCATTATTACTGGCAAATTTTGATGGATGGATTGAATGAGAGTAGTCCGGCTAAAAGTAGTTACAGAATCTCATCGTATCAGGCGAAAAAGTTTTTTTTTCATTTGGAGTAAGAGCAATTTTCTGTAACATACATTAAAACTCGAGACAGCGACGAAATGATTTCAATATTATGTGGCAATCAGCGAGAAGGAAAAGAACAATGAAATAGATACCTATATTTTGATGCACGCATCAATGTTTTTTTATTATGTTTTCGAAAACAAGCTTTAACTCTAAAGGAGACGAAGAGTGGAGTAGGGTTCACTGATACGAGCATAGGGAAATATCCCCATAAAAATACATTTGATCTAGATTATAACATCATCACCGTGATTACTTTTATAGGCAGCTTTGGGAAGGATAATACACCGCGCCAGTGGTGTTTCTCCCATATTTTTTTTATCTACTCTGTTGTCCTCTTAACATTTCATGTTTTCAAAAGTTGAGCTGGATTGTTTAGTGTTCATCACCGCACCACACATACACACGCCCACACACCCACAAGACAGCACATAGACACTCATCTGCTCTCTTGAATATTAGTATGTATCCACAATGCTACAATACCGAACAATATTTCCAACATAAAAGCGGTATCTGTGTGTCTGTCTGTGTGTCCGTACCAGCAAAAATGCTGCGGTGAGTTGTTGTACCACCATCAGCGCTACTTCGTATTTGGACTTGGTGATGCAGAGGCTTGCTAGATATCTGGCAGCTAACACATGTGATTGGCTAACTGGTACACGGTCCCAAACTGTTTTGGAAGTGATAATTAGATCGGTTTCGATTTTCTAGAAATGTCTCCTGTGATTTCGATTTTAATGTATTTGTAAATTCAAGAAGTTTCGGAACAAAGTGAGGACACGGTACTTGTGGTGCTGTTGCCATGCCTAACCTAGGCCTAACCTTCCCATCAAATATCATAGAAGTACCCTGTCCTCACATTAAGCCGAAGTTTCTATAACAATACATAGTTTCTACGCTTCAAATTAATAAGCTCATATAGTATTGCTTTTCTTGTACATTTTTGATTTTTTGAACTTTAAATCCGTTCGACAGTGCACGCCTTATAGCGTTCACCGGGGTATCTAGTAATAATATAATGCCGGGTGAATTCTCATTTCTTTCGTGTCGCTGACCATTTTTGTCATCTTGATTTTTTTGGTCTCTCTCTTTCTCTTTTCTTCTTCTCCTCTCCACTTGTTCACTCCTTTACAGAATGGTAACTTGTGAAACGTCATGATTTATATCTGGAACAACAATAATATGTGCGCATCTTTATAGTTGCTCCTTTGAAAAAAGTTTGTAGATGGGTAACAATTGAATCTGCAACATCATGTATCAAATATGTATGCATATATCGCATGACGAGTGAGAAATCTAAGGGGACAAAGCGAAGAAATTGCACCCGTATAGCAAATGAGTTCATACTGAAAACTGAGCAGACGCTTTTTTTTTGCTCTGAGACAATATTTACTTCGAACGTTGCAGACATTGGTTTTTAAGACGATCTAATGCAATATATGCATATTCATATAGGTACACAGACATTTTATGGCAAACGCGATCATGTGGGCATAATGTTCCTCTATCGTCATTACCATTATCAAGCTCATCATTATCAGACAATTGAATCAAAATACATATTCTTTGTGCAAGAAAGGAAGAAAACAGCTTAATAATCAGACTTTTGAATTCATTTTTTCCATCCCTTTGCCGGATCGAGAGTCGCACTGAAATCGATCTCGTTGTAATTTGCGATCGTAAAAAATAAGAAGAAGAAAAGGGTGAATGATGACGAATTAAGCATGTATATTTTTTCTTATTCACACTCGGAGCATTATTATGCGAGGTGATGGTGGCGAGTGTGTGATATGCTCTTATTAGCATTATTATTTCTGATGATTACTTTGATCTAGAATTCTACTTGAGATTAGGATGTGTGTGTCTAATAAAGATCATACAATGGAGGGGCTTAATTGAGGCATTCTGCATAAAGGAATTGTTTGTGAAGAGAAGAATATATATTCTATTGGAAATTCAATAGGCGGCAACATATCTCATATCGAGATGGGGATGCAACAACGCAGATGCTTATAACTTTTAAGGAAATTTTATTTCTGGTAGGGTACGGATTCAAACACAAACAGTTGTCGGGAGTAAGCTTATTGCAAATAAATTTTTTGTATTGATCGACGAAGGTCATGACCTGGCTGGTGTCCTACTAATGAAATCGCCGCGCCTAACTGTCTGCAACTTTTGCGACACTATAATTTGGTACATGCGGATTTGGAATCAGCCGCTTTTTTCCACTTCAACTTCCTGGATTCAGCACATTAATTTCAATTAATATTCCAACTTTGCCAACATTTTTCCAAAGTGGTGTACACTCGGAATTGGGACAGGAAACGCTAAACATGAAGTTGTCGTAATGACCACGGTTTCGTTTGCAAAATGACAAATTAGTTTGCATAAGCAAGAGCCCTAAATCACTACAATTTCCAGTAAAATAGTTGGCTCAATTGACCATTTTGACTACGAAATGAACATGTGTTGCTTGTGCAAATCTACAAACAAAATGTAAAAAAGAGGACAAGCAAGACAACATGACCAGACATACGAGTATGCATGCATTTGTAATGATGTGCGTATTATCAGCAACAACGATATTAGACGAGGGGTGATCGCACTCCACATGCAATGTTAGTTAAAGCTTAATGAATTTCCGTGTTTTGTCCAGAACGAGTGAAAAAACAACGAATTCAAGTTGGAAAACTTTTCTTCAGCAATTTATGCAATTTGCATTCTTTAATTCTCCTTCCCACTCAGAATTACTTTCTTCTTCTTCTCACAATCAGTTCTGATGTTTTCTCCATTTGTATTAATGATTTTCTCAAAAAGGTTGTGTTACACAAGGCATATAGTTATAGGGGCATGTTGAATTGTTAAATATTTCACGAGACTCCAACCTGCGTGGACAAAGACAAAAATTTCAACATTCTTTTAGCCATTGTGGACAAATAACTGTTCCTCATGGATTATCCACATAAAATTTCATTGACACACTTTCCGTTGACAAAAACCTGCAAAGCTTTTTATTCTCACTGCAACAAAGAATTACGATATCATGTCCCCCTGCCAAGTACGAGTGCACATTGTTACTTTCACGTTGTGTGATTATCTATACGAATAATAAGTGTACAGTACAATTATATTCGAGTTCCATGAACTTAATCAGCCCGAGCGTTTCTTTGCGGGTTGCTTAATATCCTCCACAAAGAAGCACAAAACTAGGTAATAATTCGATTTTTGTTCAGGTCATCAGAATACAGTTGTAGTTATTGTTGAGAAGAAGAAGAAGAAACAGCTTTGCAGGTGAAGTTATTAGCTCTCCCCGTCGACAGAGAGAGGCTTGTCAATGAAATTGCATTCGAATTAAATATCAATGCAAGAGGAGGTCGCATTACCATTACCCGACATATTATTCAATGACCACATTCAGAAAGGATGAGGTTCGATTTCCCCTCGCATGTCGAGAGAAGGTTGACAATAAAAGTCTAACCGTTTTGTAAGCTATCATACAACTTCCATTGTATAGATTACAAAAAAACTGCGACAACTGATTGATTGCAAATGTTTCGAGAATGTCCAAAGGCGTGTACAGACTGATATCTGAGATTGCATCACAATCGCAATGTATCATCATATGTCCATACACACATATACTAGGTGCATGTGAAAATGTGAATGTGCTTATGTGTGTACTCGAATTTCTCTGGACTTCCTGATTTGTCCATCTTATTCTTCAAGAGTCATGCGACAAATAAGGAAGTCATGTCTAAAAGCCTTCTGAAGTAATATTTGCTTAAGTACTTATTACTGTTTTTTAATTTTTCTGCTTCGAATTTGAATTCCTAATTTCGTAATAACTTCAACTAAAAAACGTGCGTATCTACCTCTTTAATTTTATCGTGAAAATCATTAAATTTTCTTAAACGTCTTGTAAATCAAGCTAACCGCGTGTCCCACTGACAAGTTTAAAGATTGCAATGATACAAGTTTTGCTCTGCTTTTAATACCTTTTTTGTAGCATGGATTCAAGACGCTTGGTTCCTTCCACTGTGTTTGGGTAGTTTCTCACAAGGATAAGTGTCAAAATAGTGTATATCAATTGTCCTGTGAAAAAAGCCGATATTTATGGAGATGCCTTGAAAAAACTCATTCAACATCATGTAAACACTTGCCAGTAGCAACTTCAACATGCTTATCCTGTCGGTAACTGCATTTTTGTGTCAAATCTGAGAAAAACGAGTACGAAGAAATGAACCATGATTGTCATTTCATTGCATTACCTTAGGAAAATCATTCACTGTATTTCTCACACAAATTCAGTGGCTAGGATTTTACGTGATTTTCCAGTCAGTCATCATCAGTGGTCGAGAAGGAACGATATAGTTGAATGTGGGTCCATATGTCATGCACACCTTTGAGTCAAGGAAATCTACGAGGAACGTGATGATTTCGTAAAAATACATATTTACTCGTGAAATCCAGTTTCTTCTCTCAGATTCTTCCTCTATTATGTACTCCTCTTTTCAATTTCACACCGAAATCCAGTTCATGTTTCTCTGTATTAAACAAATCATAGTTGTAAAAGGCAAAACAGAAAAAAAAATTCTCTTTCCTCCTCTCTTCTGTTTTGCCTCTCTTCTCTACTCACTTTTCCTTTTGTATGCTTCATAATCAAGGGAATGTGTTCGCAGGTGGCATATACACACACAAACACATTCTTTGAGTAAAATAACATTCTTTTTATTCACTTCTCCATAATAAAGTAAATTATTGAAGAAGAGAGAATTCTTCCTACTTGATACGTTCAAAGGGAAACAGGGGAAAGGAGAAAAATTCCGGATTAGAAGGGATTAGTCTATTTTTCTCCTCCATTTTCCCTATGTCATTCATCTAATTGTTGTAACCAGATTGAGATATATTCACAACGATGCGAGGACCATATATTACGGAGGATTCCGAAATAACGTAAGTTTATGCGGAAAAAAGCAGCATAAACCAAAAGGCAGCAGGCAAACACTTATGGCTTACACAGTTCACATCACACATTTTAAGGATGAGCGAGAGAGAGGTTATTTTTCCCTAAAAAGGATACAATATGCTCTGTCTAAGCATGACAATTACAACAACTATCTCTGATGTATATCTTTTACCTGTGCATTATATGTGGAAGAGGACTTTGGGATTGTGTTATTAGTCGGATTAGTGTGGGTAAAGGTGAATCCCATCTGGCACTCTGCTACCGTATACTGACCGTAAGGTAAAAAGGTAACAAGATATAAAGTATGAAAGGGAGTTTAAGCAGTTTAAACACTCTTCTGCCTCCTCATCATCCTCATCACTAAAGCTAACAAGGCAGAGTAGAAAATAAGGAAGAGAGAGAGAGAGATGAATGAAATGGGAGAGAGAGAATCGTCTCTCTCTCTCTCTCATTGTAAAAGACCTTAACATATTTTCTCCCTTAAAATTATTGGATTCTCATGAGCAGCGGAGTTTTATGTGTGTTTTTTGCCGCCGACATTGTCGTTGTCGTGTACGCGTATAAGCACATTTACTCGGTGTGTGAGAGTTGTAAGGAAAAGCTTACAAACTCACACGTATCATAATAATCATAATAATAATAATAATCATATCCTCTTTCCTAGATCTCTCTCTTTCTAAACAACAATAATCACCGTAATGAATAATAACGTATGGAGAGAAACGAAACGTATAAGGCATATTTCTCAAATACGTGTGTACGCGAGTTCAGTGTGTTAGTCCTCATTCCCATTTTTTCATTCTTTTCTGGACAACTGTTTTCTGTTATGTTGCCGCTCCGGCTCCACTTCCACTCCAAACACACACTCATCGTCAGTCATTCTGTGAAACCTGCCTTATACCTTGTCTACCTTTTCCACTGAACTGATCAGAAAGAAGGAGAGGAAACGCGAAATAAAGCGGAAAAATGCTTTTATATTAAAGGCATGCATGATTTCATATTTCTGACTTATTTCATCTCGTTTTTTTGTGTTTTGGGAAAATCTCTCGCTCCCGTCCTTTTAGGACAGGAGTAATAGCAGCTTTTTGTGTGTGCTCCCTAACTAACCATCCATCCGTAACTAGACAAAAACACTACAACAAACCATGACCAAACCATGACAAATAGTCAACCTACCGAAAAAAAAATCATACCGCCCCCAACAAAAACCGACAAAAATACCAATATTCTTTCACAAAGTCTTTCGTGTCTGCGTTCAAGTTAAAACATAAAAAAGATGTGTATGATTGACCCATTTATTGTTCTACTCAGTAAAAACATTTTTTCCTCTTTCTCTCTCATCTTTTCAACGAGCATCTTGTCAGAATCAATACTATGCTTTCAGCCTTCAGGTATACATGTTTTATACTTATTAATGCAACCACTTTGGAAAACCAAACAAAAAATTGCAAATATGAAATCATCTCAACAAGTCTGTCATTAGGACCACTCACGCAGTCAAAGCCTTCTCTCTCTCTCAATAACTTGTCGAAAACTTACCCTGATTACATCGCGCATAGCCTCCTCAAAGAGAAACTGGAAACATTTTTTCCCTAATAACAATCATCATCTCCATCACCATGAAAGATACATTGGGACAAGGCTCAAAAAAATTGAGCTCAAGTCTCAAGTATCTGTCTGTTTTGTGTCTAGCTGAGCTGAAGAAGCAATGGAAATCCATCATAGGACACAAATAACATTATTGGCCCGCATTTGAGAAAAGATTAAAGTGTACATGACAAAACGCAACTAACGATGAAAACGTCAACAGCCTTTCGTGTAAGTTTAAGGGGTTTACGAGCAAAAATATGTTAGATTGAAAAAGTAGTGCAGTTGGACATCATATGCCCCTCACACAAAAATCTACCTTACTTTTTCCATTTCAAAGGTCCAGAAATGAGTGTGTGATTTTTGTGTGGAAATAAATCCACTTTTCGTTATCTGACGATGACTCTCCGTTCCCTCTTCCGATAATCTAAGCAAAGGTTATAACATGGCCATGCAGTGTGTGTAAATACCGGACATAAATATGAAATCTATTGTAATGCGTTTAGGCAAAAGGAGAGTGCACATATATGCGGGCAAATCTACTTAGTGTGAACATGAGGTAAAGATGACAAGCAGACACACACACCTGGTCAACTAACACGAGTCAAAAATGAGATTTTGTGAAGCATGAAGCTGAAATAAAGACCGTCGCGGTAGTCAAAATAATGTGAATACGAAGGGAGCACAAGATGATACCAAATATCCTTCCTTCTTGTAAAAACGTCTAAAGTGATGCGATCATCATCGTCATCATTTACACATGAAACAAGGCTTGCTCACCATATTCTCGGGTACTCGAATAAAGTGATGGTGCGCGGCGGTGGTGGTGGTGATGGGGGAGAAAAGGTCTCCTCTTCCACACAAAAACGTCCACCGTATAATTTCCAATTTTTTCGAGGTGAACATAAAGATCTTGTGAATAGGACGGAAGGCGGATGGTTGGCTGATTTGTTGTGTGGAATGGTTTCGTGTGGTTGTCTGGCTATGAGCATTGCCTCCTCTCCACAATGTGCATTTGTACGAGATCATAAGTTGTGACGATGGAAGTAAATTCGTGTACGATTTCAGCGAAAGATATATCCATTCATCCATTTCATGTACGTATCGTCAGCTCAACTACTTAATGTCAGTTTATGAGATGATTGTTGTTTAGTCTCCTTCATTTCAAGCAGTTGTAGATACACGCTCTGGATATCCGAGAGTTGTTTAGACCTTTTGTGCACTCATGAATGGAATGGAGGTAGGTGTGTGTCTCTCATCTTCTCAGCGAAAAGGTAAAAGGAGAGTCGAACGAGAGAGAGAGAGAAAAGGGAAAATTAAGAGCTCAAAGGACAGGTGATGAGACTTCCCTGATCATATTTTTCTTCCCTTCTCTCACATTATGTTAAATTTGTATGCTTGTCTTAGCCCCACAAGAAGAATAACAACACTAAACTACAAAACTGCTACACTTGTACAGATGTCCTAGTCTACATGTGTTCTTTCGCATACTTCTCTCAAAAAGGTGGCCCTTTCTTTTTGTCCGAAAGGAATTTTTCTGCTCATTCAAGTCTAAAATTTTCATTTCCGCAACCGCAACACAAACCCATTTGCTATACGATCACATGGTGAATATTATAAATGGATGTGTGTGTGCGTACTAGTTCGTACCTTGTGTTCAGAGTCATTATGCCAGGGACGTGAACAACTCCCAATTATGTCAGAATGGATGATCAACAATATTTACATCTTGTTGTGCCTCCACCAGTTTTATCGCTCTTCCCTATAATTCTTCTTTTCTGCCACACAGAGAAAATGGCTACATTAATTATGTTAATTTAAGCCATACATCAAGTTATAATCCCTTTATTGTCAGCTTCACTATTCAATTCAAAAGGTCTCTGATTTTTAGTAACTTACGAAAAAAAAGTTGAGAGGAATTAGTGGAAAGGGACACCCGTTTTTACTCAAACCTCCGATGATTTGTGATTCCATTCTGAGGGAGAACCCAAGGAAATACTTCTTTTTTTGTTGGAGGAGAGACGAGAGTGAACCTAAAGAAAGGTTTTAGTTTACAAAGGAAAACTGTACCAAGTCCCGGCCAGGTATGATGTATGTAATTTAATGTGTGTGTGTGAGAGAGAGAGAGAGAACTATGCCTCCTTCTTGTTTGTTTGGAAAAGCCGACTCATCCACTTCTTTAGTAGCTGCACGTTGCACACCAGCGAAGAATATATGTATGTGCATGCAGTTAATACGTGAAGTTAGCATTAGCCGTGAGATCAATGGTTAAAAAACGATTTCCAACCAGTTTTACGACCCTTCTGATGATTGTTGGTGGTCTTTACGCTAAAAAGTTGCCTGCTGCTAGCTTTCTATGGATTTTAAAAGCCTTAAATTCCCTCTCTCTCTCTCCTCTACACTGCTTTTTTCCCTTCGTAAAATATTTTTTCCTAAAGATATGCAATAATAATCCCTTAATAATACGAAGCGCGTATGAAAAGGAACAAGTGACAGGAGAAAATGAGAAGTGATCGTATTTACGCTACTGAATTATGGTATTTGTTTTTATTGTGATACCTTCTCATTGTATTGTATTTTAGCTGCTTAAAGTCACTGCACACCTCTTCCCCTGGAATATAATATATACGGGCTTTAAAATTACAGCCTTCCAGTTTCGACTTGTTATACTCGGTAAAAATCTCCTAAATGAAGTTGTCAAGTTGAGTTTAGTGCTCACACAAGGGATGTTTTTATTCTCCTAAACTAATGGCTTTACTGAGCTCTGAGAGTCGCTGATGAGAAGATGTGTATGTGTGTGTGTGTGCGGCAGGTTGGAAATGTAAACGTTATTGAGAACGGTCCCTTTGTAAACGGACATTACTCTTACAAATTAGCACGCAAATCAGAGGAGAAACCAGAAACATGTGTCTTTCATCGCGTTCGCTTCCATGACCTAATAGTAACCTGTCAGTGGAAGTGCATTGATTCGAAAGAAAAAGAAGATGTGTGTGTGATTCACAGCTTTCAACTTCTAAACTGGCAATGATGAGTAGCGTAGTCAGCGTAGAGTATACGGTGTGAAGAATATATTTTTGGGGTCACCTGGAACAAATGTTTATGTCTAATATGCACAGTTTGTGGATCAAATTCCACACAACCACAATAGCGCAGTAGATTATGTACCACGCGAAATAATCATGTAGTCATCCTCTCCGAGTGCTAAAACGTAGACGAGTAGGTCTAAATATAAAAGTATATTATAATTTTACAAACGTTTCATGATCAATGAACGGTATTGAGTAGTGAACATAAACACTCAAAAGCTTCTTCGTTTCAGTCAACTTTCAGAGAGACTGAGCATTGGAAATGAATGTATGAAAATGTGCAAATCGCACTTGCATTTGCCTCAAATAACAGTTTATATAATTTGGCACTAAAATGTCCTTCACCCTGGTTCACAGAGTTTAAACTTGTACAAAAAAATGATGTGAGTGTGTGTGCATGTGTTGAGGACTTTGTATGCAAAGGAAAAGTAGAGAGGCAGACTAGAAGTTTTGCACGACAGCACTTCACATCGTAGATGAAAATGTTGAAGAAATGTATAAATTATATATAAGTAATCCTTCTGTAATGGCTTTATACAAGGAACGAGTGAGCTTTGTTATTGCATATATGGTTTACAGCTTTTGCTCCTATTGCGATTTTAATTTTTTTATTGGGAAATGAAAGTTCACTGTAGCTGAGCATCTCAAAAAGTGTATAGTAGTCTAGTGAGACATTTCGCCTTGTTGCATTGCATTTGAAAGGGAAAGAGTTACAAACGCCATGAGTCATTTCGAGATGATCATGACATGACGGAAGAGGCTAGGGAGGAAAAGTAGTGAGTGCCACACACATGTAAAACCGATATACAAGATAAAAATTATATAATGTACGTGCTCAAATAGTTTCCTCCGAAGTGCTTGCCAATAAACCAACCGCACATGCAAGTATACATGCAAAAGAGGGAAATGAATACATTATTTCACAAGCCACTTCATGTAACTTCTTTTGCTAAAGATTTTTTTTGCAGCTACTACCTTTTCCACTACAGATATTTATCAGATCAACAACAGTGCACACACACAGTTGTCTGGAACGGGCCCAGTCTCAGTCTGTATTTACAGAAGTGCACGCTTTCATTTCATCAAATCACAAAAATATGAGAAAATATCTGTTTGACATAAGGGCATACTACATCGAATCGAAAGTATGTTGAGCACAACCATATTTGTATCTTCTCTGCATTCCTTCGCAGCATATAATATCATCCGATAATGTACAAATGGTTTAACCGAGTTAATCTAGCATGGCCGAAAATGGAATTCTCAAAATTCTTCTTCGCGACCCCAAGTTGGCCGACAAATTTTTTTGCTAACCTTCTCTCTCTCTCTCAGATTACACGGAGTATAACATAAATATCTCATCCGTATGAATAGTATGAAGCGACAAGAAACGGATTTTCAGTCAATAAAATAAATGCCATGTGCTGTAATGTGGCGTGATACCACTTGTATCCTAATCTCATAATTGTCACGATAATATTGCAAATATTAATAAAACTCCGTGAAAATACGAGGCACGCAACAAATGTGACAGCGGCAAGAGGGGAACTTTCCATTTTGGTTGCGTACAAATGAGGAAATGTGTTGAAAGCTGAAGAGGAGTGTAGCCAAAGTCAAGAGAAGTTTTGTTGGAGAAAGGGAAATGGAAAGCGTAAACTATGGAGAATTAGTGTCAAGTCCAATGTGACAAGGTTTTCATGATTTTAGTACAAACAAAACGAAATGCCCATTTCCGTAAACCGTCCAAGAAAGTGGGAGATATTACATAACTTTTCCGTGTATGATGCACGGCACATTTACTCGCAAACTTTATGGTTTACAAGAAGGGACGAAAGAGAAGTGAATATATGCGCATACTTGAGCAGACAGAGAAAATATTTAGCAGCAAACATCTCTCCCCAAATCGTCTATTGCTGGCTCACCGGCCAACAGAAATTGAAATTAATTTGAAACGCCTCGAAAATGGATTTGATAAGATTAAAATTCCAAAGTGTTTTCCTCCATCCGCCGGCCCAAAAAATACTACCAAGTTTCCCCTTGACATCTCCCTTCCATTTTCAGAGTCGTTTCGACAGAGGGAAAGGCACGTTTCCTACACATGCACTAAGAACTACGACTCTCTCAAGTTGCACAAAGTGGTGTGTCCTTTCCTTCATCACTTATAAGCGCTCTTCTTCTGACAAGTTAAGAGGGGCACACGGGAGAAATATACAGGCACATGTATTATAGTATTTTTTTGGTTCCAGCCACCCTGAAAAAAGTATCAAGTTATGAGATGTTGCAAAACTCATATTTTCTATGAGCTAGTGTACGTGTGTGCATAATTACTTATATATTCGGATGTAACAAGAAGAAGGTAAGGACTCTCTCACTAGATTTATATTATGTGACTCAGACGTCCTTTCTCTCACATTCACACGAGCTTAGTAACAATCTTTTTTCCCGGTGCCAAATTAATGGGACTCAGAGTGAAAGGAGCAACTGGCCACTTACACTTCATCAAGCATGTCACAGTGACGATAATAAATAAATAATACTGTAAATAAGCTCAGTTATGACAAGTTATGCACTGAGCTATATATTCTTTTTTTTTTACTACGACTGTCACAGCATCATTTTTTTACTACTTGACTTACTACCACGAGAAGTGTCGTACTAGTATTTTTTTACTACGTTTGATATTATATACTTTTTTTGCTGCGCGTCTTCCAAGAGTGCTTTGCCCTCGTATCCTTCAATTTCTTCTCATGTGTGCATCTTCTCTTAGTTTTCCTCCTCATATTTTTATGCAAAGCAATATCATATTTATTTGGCTGGCGCGCGTGCATCCAAGATACGAAATGAAAATGTGCACGAGACAATTTTGACAGTGGAATGTTTTACAAATGTGTCTGCCTCTTCTCTCTCTCTCCCTTTCCGCAATATTGAATATTACATAGTTTTTCGCAAGTGTTGAGAGAGCAGACTACGGTTGACAATCAAATCGAGTGGTGTAAAGTTATTTGCGTAAAAGAGATTCTCTCTCCTCCAACTGTCAAAATCCCCGAACAGGAGAGAAAATGTTGTGAGAACGGGTACTTTGGTGTACTCACCCTGCTTTATAAAATGCATTACCCTGATGATAATGTTAAAAGGATTATCTCCTTTCACCATAAATTATCCCTTCATTTCACCCCGATCAGCCGAGGGTCTAGACGAGTCTGTTTTGTGAATTCGCTCAATTTTCAATAAATTACGCGAGATAAATAAAAGTTGAGTGGAAGCACGGAGGAAAACGTATTGAAAAATTTCCTTTTCCATCGAGCATATTCAAATAGTTGTGCTACTATCGTAAATATATGCATACATCCTCTTAAATGTATATGGAACAACGAACTTCCTTGACGTTCCTGAAGAAAGTTGCGATACAGTTGATCATTTCTGAGTTTTACTAGCTGAAAAGATTTTTTTTCTTGTAAAAAAGTGGTTACAGGAAAAGTAGATGAATATGCGTATATCGTGAGTGAGTGTGTATATGCCACACATGCTGTTGTATGCTCTCCCCCTCTCCTCTCACAACAACTTCTCCTCG
Source organism: Heteromurus nitidus (assembly GCA_034687055.1). Classification (NCBI taxonomy): domain Eukaryota; kingdom Metazoa; phylum Arthropoda; class Collembola; order Entomobryomorpha; family Entomobryidae; genus Heteromurus; species Heteromurus nitidus. Next base: position 38,947 of record JAQFZW010000022.1, on the reverse strand, counting down.
GGCAACTTGTCTTGATCTAGAGTAATTTTATGGCACTTGCCACAATCTCTTTTCACAACTATCTCTGGCAAGGATATATTTCAGCTCAATAAAAGTTGTTACTAAGTTAGGATGTCAGTAGTTTTGGTAAAAAGTCGTTTCGCGTAGTACTACAACATAACCAGCAAAAGCACACACCAACTACAATTTAACTGTGCTTAAGTAAAACGAAATACCGTATCGTATAAGAAGGTACTTGAGTATCCGGCTGAAATGGATATACATGTACATGAGAATAGTATGCATTCGTAGTAAATAGCGTAGTAGTAAATAAATGGTAGTAGTAAGCTGAAGCAGAACGGGAGAAAATCTGAAGGAAACTGGTTTTTTACTACTTGCTCCTTCCACAACAACTTCTACTTACGACCATATCCTCATGTTCACTCATATCATTGTTACAATCGTCGATGAATATGACCGGTCTCTTCTTCAAAAGAGAAAACAACTCAAGACAAGACACACAACTTACTCTCTCTCGCGAAAAGAAGAAGTGCATTAGATTCGATTATTTAGATAGTGTGTATGTATATACGAGGAGAAAAAAGTTTATATGCATTAAGTCGGCCGACCATATCACAACAATAACGGAAAGAAGAAAAAAGAAAATTGTTACAACTGTTGTCCGCTCGTCCGACTCTTGTCGTGGAGGAAGAGAGAGAAAAGTAGTAGTTTTGGGCTACTACTACTTTTTTTACTACGAAGATGTAGGAAAACTCAGTTGAACGATTTGCTTCTCTTTCTTTCTCTCGTTGATGCTGTGATAAGCAAAAAAGAAGTAACTTGTCTCGTAGAAAGAAAATCCCATATTTCCTTTGGCTCATTCCTCTGCAATTTTTTGTGCTCAAAGTGCAGAAAAGTGGGCATTGAAATATCTTGATCATATGTATTATCTCCATTTTCTCTGTCTCATGCTTCCAAGGGGAAAACAGAGCAGGGCAGAAAAAAAATGGAGGAAAAGGTACAGGACCTCGGGAAGAAAGAAAGAGGAAAAAAAGACGAAGGAAGTAAGAAAAAGGGAGATACAAAAGCTTTCTCTTTTCTCTCCACTTTTTTTATTTCTTCTTCTTCTCCTTGATGATGATTCTTCAAGCTGATAACACAGATAATAGTTGTGTATACATGTGGAGACAGATCGCTTTTGTTTGCGGGATACCTACACAATTACCTATGTACATTTCAAATGCGCTGTATATGCATTCCCGTTGGACATGTTTTGTTGGAGGAAGAAAAAAAATAGTATGCATCTCCTTTGTGCTTTTTCCCTTGGGCTTGCATGCATGCATCCTTTCTTGGCGTTTCCTGAGTAAAAAGTAAAAGGAAGAGACAAGTTTTTGGTTCGTTCGTGAAACGGGGTGAAATCTGCCCGCTTTCTCCTTGACTTGGCCACATCTCAGGCATGTCACTACTTTTACAACAGCAACTGAGTTGTTGGTGCTTTCTTACTTTTCTCTCTCCTGTTATCTACTCATATCGCCATCATCACCGTATTTGCTCACTTTTTTATGGAAACGTGTGACTTAGTTTTTACCCTCTTCGAGTCGTCTTGTCGTAAAGATTTTTTTTCTTGGGAGGAGGAACGTCCGAGTTTTTATCTGTTTTTGTTGTTCGTACTTTTTCCTTCTCGTACTCCTTTCCGCTCTCTTATCGCCGACTGTTCATCTAAACTAGCAAATCAGGGTTGATCGCTCATATATTTTTTTATTTCTTACGATTTGGCACTCTTTCTTGATTTGCTTGCTCGGCCCTGTCGTTCCCATCTTTTCCCCTTTGTCCAGTCACACAGCAATCTGCACTCTCTGCCCAGCACTATCTGCAACGGTGGGATGCACTTCTAGGGCGAGAGGTATTCTTTTCTTTAAAAGAGCAGGATTGAGGCTTACTTAATTTATATGAAAACTACTCATATATCTACTTCTTCAAATCTTAAGAAGACGATTTGTTTCAACCTATCGTCATACTTGCGCTGATCACCTCCTAAATTTAAGAGAAGTGGCGTTTAAGACAGTAAATTATTCCACAACTGAATATTTTAGAGTTCCTAAATAAATTCTTAATATTGGAAATATTTTACAAATTCCACGGCTAAACTTTCTCTGAATATGTAATGTAATATGTAATGTTACCGATGATGCTGATTCTCATGTTATTTATTTTTCAGGACAAGTTCCATCAGTGGTGGCAGCAAAAGAGGTGGTGCTGCAGCCCAAAGAGCGACTTAGAATAAGATGTCGTCTGAGGGCTGGTAATCCCATTCCGGTGCTGACCTGGTATAAGGATGGTAGGCTTGTAAATCTCACCGATCCTCGCTACCGGCTCCGAGCAAAACGGTAAGACTCGACAGTAGATGAAAACGATGAAGAACTATATTTTTTAAAGATAGTGTTAAATTTGATGTAGTGTAGCCTAATAATTTATGCTCTTGTGAATCCCTGGCTATGTGATAGACAGTTCATGTTCTGCGTAGATGTTAAGTAACAAACAAATTTAGTATTCAGTTAGTTATTTCATTTTCGAAGAAGGGACGATTTTATCTCAAATTAATTTTTTTGCATAAATAAACCCACTGTGCGCTATTCTAGGAAATCTAATCCGTTTTACGACATGTATATATAGGTCCTTCGAAATTGAAAAGATCACTCACTTCCCCCTGCTAAACTGCATGTGCAGTACAAAGACTATGTTTTTACAGGAAAAAAGTGAGCACATTTCTGGTAACTATTTTTCTCCCGTGTTGTCGGCGAGTCGTTCTGTTTTGGTTACTCGACTCCACGTCCTCCACGTAAACATGTTCCAATGCACAAATATGACGTTAACCGATCCCAGATCCGGCGAGGCGAGATGCACACGATTATGGCGAGAGAAGAAGAGTTATTTTTTGGCAAAGTGGAACAATAAACAGGTGTCGAGGGAATCAGAAAAAATCAACAGTCAAGTCTAGGGAAACTGCCAAGAAGATAATACGAAAATCCCTTGAACGAGTAATTCTGCATGGATGCTCGCAGATTTACACGAAGGATCTCTCTATTTTAGCTTTGAGCTGTTTCCCCCTTTTTCCTTGACGTTCCCACCTGCTGGGCGCTGATTTTCCCGACAGTCAAGTGTGAATATCTTTTTCAGGAAGTAAAAGCAGCAAACTGGTTCAACTCTCTTAAAAATACCGAGAATTAGCGGAATGAGGAAAAGGAGCATATATTATATTTACGTGGAATACCTGCGCCATGTGGCACGGTTCAAGAACATGAGCTGACTTGTTTACAAGGAAAATCCTAGTAATTTGTACAAATCCTTCACAGTTTATTACACACCAAGTGACTTAGTTTAGCAGCACCCATTAATAACCCACACGTCTGCCTTACTTATTTTGTATACAAGATCGCACATATTAAAAAGGTCCTATTTAAAGTGTAAGCGAGAAGAAACAAACTAGGCATAGGCACACAGATTAAATAAAGTTCAAAAGTACAAGTTTGCATAAGATGTGTCATGAATTAGGGACAAAACTGTGTTGAGCCCTTTTTTAGGAAAGTCAACAAACCTCCCCACAATTTTCTCCGAAGAATTATATATTTCGCTAATTACTAAGATTTAAGTGCATGTTTAAAATGTAGTAATTTATATTTTTCTTTCATTATTCAAAGGCGTCAGTCAGTTCTAGTGATACGTAAGGCTAAGGATGTGGATTCAGGTGTATATAAGTGTGAAGCTAAGAATGTTCTCGGCTCAGCCCAGGCGATGACCAGAGTGTCGATTACGCAACAGCCACAGAAGCCAGTGAAGCCTTCGTCCCCTAAACCAGTCGGTAAGTTAAGAATGTCTACTCTCCTCCGTCCAGATTTTTCATGTATTTCAAAAAATGTGGAAATGATAAAAACAACGTGAAACATCGCATCAAATACTAAATACAACTTATCTGTATTATACGGGATACGAAACTACACTGGTTTTTATACCTGAAGTAGTGCCTACTACTCTTTATAATTGTTTATCGGCGAACTTCTTAGAATCCACCTTCGTATTTATCCCACAACCTTCGTTTTGAAATGCCGTAGGCACGGCAGAGAAAATACTTTGCACATTATGTAATAATCCTTTAATTACCACTGAGAAGAATAATATATGATTCTTTGTGCATATCATCACCCAAAAACCCCTTTGAGGAATAACTATAGCTTTAGCTTTTACCCCACGCGTCATGGGTGTCCCCACAATACGGCGATAGTGTGTACCTACTCCCGCAACGAAAGCCCACAACATGAAATTATCCATTTAACGCTGCTATCCGGCAGTATATTAGCCCGTCTTTCGAGATGTAGCCGGGAATAAATTCTCCCAAAGATAAATGCTCTCACAAACTCACAATCAAGGTTTTGCAATGAGGTTTCGAGGCAAGTAGAGTTGTTATTATTATATAGACGGGGAGAATTATAACAAGTTGGTGACGGAGGGTTGTCTGCTGTGTTGGTGAAGTATATGTACACATTGCATCCTCCTGAGTGACTAACAGCAGAAGGCTAATAAATGTTGGGGTTTTGACGTGGAAGAGTATGGGAGGTAAAGCAAGATGGAATTCCTCTTCATGGGACAATTACTTCTGTTATTGTTATTAACGAACCCTTTTATGGACCTCGGATTAGATTCTTTAAAAATCTTGTAGGAGAGATGGGGTTTTGGCATATTTTCTATGCTATACTTATGTCGTGAGTCTTTTTTTTTGCGGAGGACACTATATATGATACTATAGAAAGTCCGGGGACATAAAATTGACACAGAATGCCAGTAGTACACGGTTTGTGTTCAGTATATTCGCGGAGGCAAGTAACAACCCCACATGGTCGCGTTTAGATTTTTAGCAACACACAGGCACATAAGCGGTTGGAGATTTCAGCCTTTCTCGAACAAATTCCCTATTTTCCAAGTGGCTCACACAATAGGCCTCCTCCACACTACAGTTTTGTTCAATATTTTGAAAACTGTGATTGAAATTAATGACAAAGTTGAGAAAGTTTGATTTTTGACGGAACAAATCTATTTGCCATTTCGTGGGATCGTGCATAGTTGCACGAATGTAGTATTCTCGTATTTCCGCAATGATCTGTCATTGTAAAACAGTCTAATCTAATATCTCACGGTTTACGACGCATTGCGTCGTTTGCAATTACTCAAGTGTTGCAAAACAAGTAAATGTATTGAATACTAATGACTCTAACTCTAACCTCAAATTCATGAGCATCGCAATTTTGATATGTACACTTTCTTCCAGTCTTCACATATCGTTATCTCTTACCAGTACCATCATGTCGCTTTACAGATTCAGCTAACATAATAAATATTTTAAACAGTGTGACCTTTACAACTATATAAAATCCATATGTCTGTTTCTGCGTAGGGATGAACCCATAAATGTTGATATTGCTTTCCCAGGTTTCTTCCTGCACAATAGTAAATTTGCACACGTTGTGCACACATTGGCGATGCATTTTTATTGTAAAAAAACTACACAAGTGGGAGAACGCCTCCATTTCATATTTATATTATTCGCGAGTCAAAATTACAACGTTTTTTTGTGTGTTTGGAAATAGCACCGCGGATGCTCATCGATGAGTGACATAAAAAAAAGTTGGGAGTACAAAAGACGATATGTTTTTAATGGGCGCAGAAATGATTATATTGCCTTGTTTATGTGCTATTCTTTTCTAGGGACAACACCGACAACCCTTTGGCCTGTGCCGAGCAGTGTGTGCCCATTTGATTCGTACTGTCTGAACGGTGGTACCTGCAGCTACTATGAGACGATTGGAGAGTATGTTTGTCAGTAAGTGGAAAGCCCCTTTTACATGCCTTTCTCGCTTCTCCTGCAAAATAGTATGTCTTCGCTATAAAAAACTTCATCTCATACTAAACTAAGGGGATGTATTATTATTCTATCGTAAAAGATACCGTTTTCAGAGAAAATCAACAAGACGAATAGCGTCGAATATATGGGGGAGACAGATCACTTTGCGAGATTATAAGTCAAGGGAGCAAACAAGATTTTTGCAAATTCTCAGAACAGATTGTCATCTCTTGTCGACCATCTCTCCTTCCAATGAAATTGATCGCGTCTGGCTCTGACTTATCCGGTCGGATCGTATTGTCTAAAAGGATATGATGAATCGCTGCTGATCCGACTCGATGTTATTATTAGCATAATTTTTTATTATATCCAAAGAGATCGTTCACTTTTGAATCATGCGACCTTTTCTGCTTGTGCGTCTTTAAGTTTTTTTTCCGGTATGAAATGCTGCACACACTCGATAAGAAGAAAAAAGACAAGAGCAATGCGTAGTTGAGAAGCAAATCTCATTTTCCAAGCAATAATCAACATGACGTGTGCACAACATGCACACAGATCAACAGATAAAGTGCATACCAAGATTGCGATTTCTTCGTCGATATAAATTATAACTTTTTTCCCGTTTATATTTTGCCATTTTCAAATTGATCATGGCATCTTCCGAATGACACAAGAAGCAATCTTTTTATGGTGCCGATACGTTAAAACAAGCACTCTACAACATTTTGAAAGTTCTCAAGTTTTTTTCTCTCGTTTATGCATCAGAGCGAAGAAGGTATAATATGCGAACGCGTGTACTAACGGAAATAAGTAAAGCGGAGAGGCAATCGCAAGAATCCCGTACATTTTGTTTATTGTCATTTCAAAACATGCGTAAACTATTCTATTATTCTTTTTCCGATTTACTAAATTGCCTGTGAACCAGTGCCAAGACTTCAGGTCTACTCCACACTGCATGGGCAAAATGCAAAAGAGAGAAGTTGAACCTCTCTCGACATTTCCCTCGTGGAAGTCATGTACACAGAGAAGAATTATATAGTTCGCAGTTTGAACTTTTGTTTTCCACGTTGGCTCACTGTGAATGAGCACTCCTGGATTGTCTTTCGTTTGTGTTACTTGATACTTGTTACACAAAAAGTGCAAAATGGTACATTAAACGTTATATTGTCTATATGAGCTGGTGTGTGGAACGTGGAACTCAAGTGCACTAGGGTGATTCGATAGAGCCTGGATGCATTGTTATATGAGGAATTATTCTAAATGCAGATAAACATAAGTATACGCTATGCATCTCCAAACGATTTGTTTGCCAAGATGAGTCATACAATTTGAAGTGTGACTACGTTTCTCCTTCTGACTTGTGAGGTCATATACGCTCAGTGATGTGCAAATGGCTCACGATTTCCAAGTCTCACGACGACAACGGTATTGAGCCGTGTACGTAAGTTTGTGTTGAAGAACTGAGCTTCCCGTTCTCGGTGCACGACGACTTTGCACAAGGATGACGAAGAAGGGTTCTAGTATCTGATCAATTTGGACAGAAGAAATTTGGAGTATTTACGATTTCACCGGTGATCATCAAATTGCAATTAATTTCGCAAGCTATTTAGGATCTCGTATAATACACTTGATGAGCTTGAGCGGTTGGAGGAAACAACGGAAAGCATGCAATCTATGTCCATCCGTACGTTTTACAATGAACGCTTAAGACTCTTTTTTTATTCTCTTCATCTTTTGGCGTCGAGCCATTCTCATCTCCATCCTCTTCCCTTTCTGCTTTCCTTTTTCCTCATTCTCTGACTGAGTTTTGATGAGCTAGAAATGTTTTCTCTTGTGTAACACATTTGTGTGTGCTGTGTGTATGTATACAGTTAGGGTCCACGCTGTCTGTTTTGTTGTGATGTAAACTCATGTACTCCTTCACAAAGGAAGAGAGCACACCATCTATCTTCTGTCTCTCTGTTTTTTTGTTTGTGACGTTTTAACATTATTATGAAATGAGTTTTTAGAGGATTTTGGCACTTTGGAAAAAAGATAGCTCAGTTGGTTTGTATGCATACAACAATCTTGATGATGAACTCAAGAAGTGGTTTGGTTTGGTCTGTTCTGCTCGGCTGATGGCTCATCACCTCAACTCATCTTTTTACAGGCGTACGCCAGATTTTACGGTCGTAGTAACATTACCACAAAAAAAGTATCGTTCCCACTTTCCAAAAGATGCAGTTCTTCCAAAATGTCTGCTTCTCTGTACTTTGTTTTCTCTGTGTGAGTACTCACTCTGCACTGCACCTCCTGTCGTAAGGTGTTCGGTTACACGGTGTGTACACTTTTATGCAACTTTCCGTGCACTCACAATGCAAAAAAGTGGCGAAGATTTACTTATGCTTTTCGATGAACTGACATTTTGCTCCCCTCTTCTCTCTCTCTCTCTCTCGCTCACTCTGACATTTTGGCCTCGTTTTTTATGGATTGACTTCTCAGCTGGTGGCAATTAATGTTATGATGAATGGCTTCTCCTGACAGAAGAGTAGTTGCGAAAGAAGGTTCGAACACGATGTGCTTCAACAAATGAAATGCAAATCAAACAAAACCGTACATACATAAGTGCAAATCTTGCCTGTATACATGCGCCGGCAGTGGGAAGGGAAATATATATTTCGCGAGCCAAGAAAATCTACAAGATTTACATCCAGTCAGAGTGGAAATATATGGGATATACACAACGACGAAGTAAACGATGAAGCGGAAGGAAGTGTGGAAAATGTGTGTTAAGGACTTGTGAGCATTTTCGGTTATTTGGAGCACTAATGAAACCTATCATCATAATCAATACACGCTGAAATAAATTTGTTGAAAAGCTTCATTTAAAATGGCTTGTGTGTATGTGTGCGTGCAAAATGTTAGACATGAAAGGTTTGCTGTTTTCTTCGAAATAAATGTAATCACTTTTCCCCACTCTCTCACGGCAGTTAATTTCAATAATTACGTGCACAGTGGATCGTATGTTCACAACGATGCAAAATGTGGACATGAATTCATTATTTTTCTTTCAAGACAAGTTAATGCGAACATTTTTTATAGCTCTTCCGAGCTCAGAGAGAGAAAATTATGGACGGGATTTCCCCCTTTGGCTCTATCACAATTTTCGAGAACATACACGTACAAGTTACCTTGAAAGAATATCAAGGATGCTAATCTTGTTTGCCGATTTGCCTTCATTTACAGAGAGATAATCATAACCATCTCGAGAAGTGATATTCTGTTCTACAATGGAGCTGATTTAAAGCTCACAAGGGTTTCTTGATTCCTGCTTGCATACGACCTTGATTTAGCAAAATGGTCCATGGAGCGTGCTATCGCTTTATCAATAACGCTTGTAAGCAAGACACTTCTAATTCAAGCTGATTTCTACGGAAGTCACCTCCACAAATTTTCACATTTCATCTTTTATATTTCATTTTGTAATTTTCTCTCCCACCTTGAAGGCCATGAACTAGAGAATCAAGTATTGAAGGTGTAGCAAGTGAAATTTAATCAATGATACTAACTTTGTAAGTTTTGTTGTGTTCACTGTCTCACTCATTGCATGGCATGTTGCATGTGTACGATGTACAAGTAGACGCATCCTTGCTGATCTGGTGAAGTGAGCAGTTTTTCTGTTGTACCTAAAAATAAAATCTTCCATGAGCGGGCTACGGATTCTTACATGTTATGCATGCCCGTAGTACGACAGTTTGCATAGTATCAGTAGGAAAGCACTTGCGAGTAGAAGTCTCACTAACTTTATGCAGCAACATTTTAACCAGTTCATTTCTTGTCAGCTACGTCTTTCCCAGTGTCTAACAATACTCCTTTCAAAATATCAAAGACATAATTTGAGATCACATGCATATGATTGAATTCGAAGTCGTTAGTTGTCATAAAATGTTGTAATACGGCATGTTTTGTCAATAGATTTTGTGATGCCAGGTTACTTCGTTTTTTACAACAGAAAAATAAGCTGGTTCAATCGGGAAAATGGGGCTTTGTATTAAAAATGTTTAAATTAAATTTAAATGCTACGGAAGGGTACCGTGCAGTTTTATTTGGAGGAAAACTCTTAAAATAATACAATTGTGACTATTTCTAACAAATGCCGGTAACACGGTTTCTTTTTGTAAAGGGCAACTTCGTACATTCGTTTCATAAATGCTTACAGATCGCGTGGATTCTATACACGGCACACACGATGTTATTTCAGTTATCCAACTCGGCGTGCGTAAGGTTTAGCTGAGTTGGAGAGAAAAGCCGGTCGGGAGTCGGGATCAGTATGGTGCTTGAACCTGGAAAAAAGATGTGTGAGGAAGCAGACACGCATCTTTTTAACATCACTTGCAAGAGATTGTTATATTCCGACAACTGGCACACAACAGCACAGCTGCTCTTTAACTACATTCTCCTACTCTTCATGAAATGCTCAGACTTTAAGCAGAGAGAGAGAGAGAGAAAGAGAGATAACTGTGTATCAGTCTTCTTGAGAAGATGGTGAGGGCGACAGAGCTGCAACGCATGAGCATGATATGTGACGGCGATGATTATAATGAAGTAAGAACCCTTACAAATGGTTCACTACCAAATGAAAACAAGTCCGCTAATGACCGGCTTCCCCTTTCTCCGATGCTTGTGCTTCCCAAGTCTGGGCTCTACGCCACACATGACTCTATTTTGTCTACCATTAATATTACAAGCAGTCGGCAGTAGTTGCGCTCCTTTTCTTGCGACTTTGGTGAAGAAATGTGAACAAAACCAACTTAGCACTTCGTTACAAATGCACCCAACACGACACTTGACAATATGTGAAGCTATTTCGGAGTAGAGGCATTTTGCTCAATGTAGAAAATGTCTGTTAATTAATGGATGGTGTGCGTGCTGGGTACACAAATGTATTTATGTATCACTAAATGTGATTTTTTCGACTTTTGCCAAAATACAATCAACAATCAGTAGCACCAGTGCAATATTATTATCGAAATCTGTTGACCATTAATGACTTAGGCAGAGTCAGAATGCATTGTGATTTCCTGTGCGTATCTTAAAACTTGAAGTTTTCGCCAACTTATAAATTCCACTACACAGCCGCTAAGGCATAAATTAAGTTGTTCATTTAATTGTAATCCACCAGGAAATCGACTATATCGTATAATATGTAAGCCTCTCTACCCTCTGTCTAAACACTAAAAATACGCATTGTGGCACGAGATGGGTTGTAGTTGCCCAATTCAAAAATGTCGATTTTGTACGCGTACAGCGAATAGATTGGATGAAGAGTCTCGAGTATTCTTCTAGAGTCTCTCTATAGTATTCCATGTGCAGAAAAGTTTAAAATATAGAACGCGTGCATCTCCATAAACATTCCTCGCTTTCACGATTAACATTTTGTTGGGGAGAAAATGCCGGCATTGTCTTCGGGATTCATTAGGATACTATTTACAGTTGTAGGTGTTTCAGTAACAATTTTATACGAACAATATGCGCTAGTTTCCCTGATCTTCAAACAGAAAACGGACAAACAAGGTTTTGAAGTAAATTTTGGTACAACTTTGAAATGAACTCGTCTGCGCGTCCCATGCAAAGTTGATGACAATTGCTCCGTTCTTTACTAACATTTGTGTCCCAACCAAACGCTGCAAGCCACCTCTTTTGAAGTTGAATGTACGCAAGAGCTTTGGTTGCACTTACTTTAAGTTGTGCTACTAGATTTGCATTGTGCATTGTCTGTACATGCATCTTAGAGATAAAGTGCAGTTGTAAGACTGTGATTTTCACTTGTTTCATTGACGTTCTTGGAAGTAACGTGCACCTGATTTTCTACGGCATACATCAAACATGTCAATAACGGCAGTAAGAAATGATTCAATCAGTATGAGCAAGGTATTGAAATTAACTATTGTGTACCCAAAAAGACAGTTTCAATCAGAGAGAAAGAATTGCTTTTGTTTTTTCTAGTCTCTCTAGCCATGTCAGTGGAGCACAGACGATGAGTGGTCGGAAGAAGTGGATTCGGTTGTAGGCTGTTGCTAAATGTGTAGATTCTGTCATTTATCCGTTGGCAGACAAAGAAAACAGTTTGTAGGTGTAGGTGGATATGTGTGTTTTGTTACTATCGGACTCCTCTTCAGACAAAAGTCATGTGCAAATTCTTTCCGCTTCCTACATCTTCAGTTTGCACATGACTGGAGGGACGGATGAATGAAAATATGATTTCTGCATCTATTTCGAGAAGCTAAATTTCAAGAGCTTTCCTCGCTGTCGTACTCATTATCTGTCTGTTGGCTGTAGCCGGTTTGCAACATGTGAGTATTTATGTTTTGAAATGTGCAGATACTTATAAACATATATTTGGAGCTGCGGACGGAAAGTTTTTTTCCAAGAATTTGCCGGCGACTTTACAAAATTTCTGGTTTGCATTTTTCCTCGGTGGAGGAAACAGCTCAGCAAAATTCAGTAGACAGAAAAGGAAAGCAGGCTTTCTAAACGATAACGAGCCATTTTGACTAGAAGAATGTGAATGTCTTGAAAAGATAAAATAAAATTATGGGATTTTTGACATTTTCAGCCAATTGACCTATGCAATATTCTTTTTATGCAGCATGAAAAATGTATTTCTTTAATCATAGCTTTTCGCTGGCGATGTCGTCATCATGAGATTCCCTACTTCCTACACGAAAGGGGATTACGGCAACTTTGAGATGAAACCCCTTGTTCTACGTCAGAATAATACACGGGATGATTCTGATTTGGCTTTTGCAAATACCTGACTCACTGCACGCACCCACGGACATGAATATTTATACTTTCTGTTTATACTTTTGGACTCGGATAGGAATGTGACTAAAAAGGGACACGATAAGTCATTAAAAATTTCCTTGTATACGCATAATTGACATAGGTCAATATTTATAATTATTATACGTTTCTGCTTGGAAAACTTTCTGTGGATTTTGCAATCTCAATGATGAGTGTTCTTGTTGACTGAGTCAGTGTCTGTCTGCATCCTTGTCATTATCACTTCGCTCCCAATAAAATACCGAATATATGGAAAGTGCCTATCAGGCGCACACGCTTGAAGAAAGGCCAAATCATCACTTTGGCGAAAGCTTCGGTTGATGTGATAATGTCTTCATGAACAGACATCATACGTGCTAATGCGAAAGAAACTGTCGAAACTCAACTAATTTTTGTTGCTTCTTAGTAGCCATATTGTTTACTTTTATACTTCCTTAGTTCTGGGAACCGTTTCTTTGCATTTTCTCAACAACAAAAAGTTTCTCATAATGCCCCGTTGCAAACGATTGTGATTTCGTGATGAAATCGTAAACAACTTTCGGACATCAGATATATCTGTTTGCTACCTTGATTTACTCTCTGATAAGTTGTCGCATGTTTTCTTGTCATTGAATGGAGTGAACGGGTATTAATACATTTTTAAATCCGCACATTTCTGTACAGCAGAGTTCACCTCCTAAGATTCAAAATGTATTGATGTATGAATCCATTGAGCATGTGTGACAATTTCGAGCAAGACGATCTCGCTCCATTCCAACACATGCTTTTCCCATCTTAATATAAACTGGCTATATGCTTATAGACGCTTAATGCTACAAAATTTGAAAAAGATGGAATTATGATTTCAAGGATATGAGTAATGCGTGTATTTTTTCTGTTTCTCTCTCTCTTCTAGATGTGCGGAAGGTTACAAAGGACAACGTTGTGACACGAAGGATATTCCAAATTCTGGTAGTTATCTCTCGTACTTTTGCATATTCGGAACCAACAATCCTGACTATCCTTGCTAGTAGGTAATGATTCACTCAGTTCAACAACCCGCGATCCCTTCCCGTTTTTTCTCACTCTCACTCCCTTATACACATGCACCAACACCAACTCCGCCACCACTATAGAGTATCGTCACCACATCGCGCACCACCAGATCATCTTCATCACCGCTGCCACATGTGTGTGTGTGCATTATAAATACGGATCGCAAGAACCAAATTAGTTCCTTCCTCGATCCGTAGTACACACCCTTCCATTTTACGCAAAAAAAACGTCGTACTCTTCATTTTGTAGAGGACACTTTTGTTAAAGGCGAGTTTAGATGCCAAAGCCAAGAAAGCATTCGAATGTTTCTCGTTGCACACAGATATGAATGCCGTATTTACATAAACTCATGCACTTTCATCTGTTTCATCTTTTTATCCGAATTTCAATCTCTCTCAACAGCTACCCTATTATCTAACTCCGCGTGTCTCTCAGAAAATTTCTCAGAGAAGAAAACATGAGAGAGCAAATGAAATGAATGAGTTGAGCTTGAGGAGTAATGTGGAGTAAGCATTGTACGTGCAATGTTAAACAGCTTTTAAATAACAACGCGGAACTGTCTTTAGTCTATGCATTGCATACTTGCGGGCACTGATAACCTGATAAATATACTCTGTTCATCCGCTCTATGTTCCAGAATGTTGAAATATAACTTCTGAGTTTTTCACAATAATTCAAATGTAAGTACTTACTACTTTAAGAAGCCTCTGGTGACATAAAACTTGAAGGTAACATCTCTTGGTTATTTTTGAGCAAAAAACATGAAATTGCGAATAATTAAATTTTATGGATGTAATTTTCCACGTACATTTCAAAACACCATGTCATTCAAGTTGCTCTTGTGGGAGAACAAAATTGAAAAAGGATTAAGTAATTTAACTTTTTGCAACTGAACTAAACTGAATTAATTCAAGCATGAAAATGTGGTGAACATTGGACTAATGGTAAGTCGAATATTGCGCATGAATATTTTTAATATACCAAGGCCAGTTAGCAGAATTGTTAAAACGATGAATTACGACTCAACTGCTACTATTTTTAGGGTTTGCAAAATCAAAACATTTCCCTTCGTGGAACTATAATATTCTATTTAAAAGTTCTCCGTTAACCATGAGTACTTCCCAATACGAAGCAGCGTGTGCTTTTGGTCTTCCAAAGTTTCTCATCAATCCATCATCTTTTAGTACCTATCAAGTTTTTGAATGAATTATATGCTCACATCAATGAACTTTTATAGTTTCTGAGAAAATCCGTTGCAGCATAAAGTCAATGTACTTATATTCAGTTTCATGATGATTGGAATACGCATATGCCTTAAAACCAAATCACACGTGTAAGAATAGCGGAAACGGTTGCAATTCTGATCCGCGAAAGTGTTCATTGGCTCTGATGGCAAAATATATTAATTGGTATGAATTGAAATGAACGTATTGATAAGTAGGAGCAGGAAACATGCGAGAAATTTCTCGTGAAGATTGGTTTTGGATTCCTTACGAATTTCATATAATGACCGCATAAAGGGGATTCGCCAGCATTCATACAGGGTGAAAATTACTACTAACTTTAACTTTAACGATTCGTATATCTGTTACATCGATCTCAGATCACAACGACGTTGTCGACTGGAGAAACTTCTAAAATAAAACTTTTGTCATGTTTGAGGTTTTAAAGTTCCTTGAAATAGCATTTCCTCTAATATTTTTGTTACTTGTGACAGAACTTTGAATTTTATGTCAGTTGCGTTTTGCAGGAAATCGTAAGCCACTGTAGGATTTTGGCTCTGCTCCTATACTTCAGTGCTTAGAGTTATAGAATCATTTCTGCCATTCACGATTTATGGAAGTCGTAGCTTGTCAACTTGATAAAAGTTGTCAGCAGCAATTGACTCACTCTCGGTAACAATACTCCCGTGGTGTACGCGTATGTAGGCTCATTTTGAACCCTGCACATTTCACGTAACGCGGAAGAGGCTTCGTAACGCATACTTCAGATAGCCCTGAATTTTTATTCGCGCAAAAATATTCCATCAAAAATCTGGATAATATTCACAACGTCCTGTTGGTTCCTCCTTTCCTCCAAATAAAAAACAATCATTACCTTTTCATTATACAACTTTTTTAAATTGTAAAATTCTTCATTCACTTCACTCCTCTACCTTTTCATGTACATCTGCGCATTTTTCGTGTTACTGAACTGCTTTATCAAATTTATCGTCTTCAAATCAAAGGTTACTCCAACTAATATCTCTTTTATAATTTGAATCGCAGGTCAGCCAAGTGATTATGGATCGCAGAGAATGCTTCTCCTCTGGAGTTGATGCGTTAAGCCATCGCTATCCAGTCAGGCCAGCCATTCGACGAATCTCATGACTTTGAAATAGCAACACCTTGGAACAACATCAAATTACACTCTTTGAGCAGGACTTCTTTTCTGGAGGAAAGAAGCTTGTCTACTCCAGGAAACACACCATCATTTGAACACCATATAACAATGCGCTGACTTCATTGTTTCTCTAGCATTGCGAACCATCTTTTAATTGAAGACCAAAAAAATAAATATTCCAGCGAAAGAAGCCTTTAGAAGTCCTCCCAATTTTACATGCGATAAAAACCATGTTGCATTCAAATGTTCACAGCACACGTCCCCACAACATATTACCTCCGAATTGATGTTTGCCATATTACGCTGTGACTAACTAGGATCAAATTTCGAGAGAAGGCATTTCTTTCGGAGAGGAATTAAGACGATCAATTTAGTGTATCCAGATTAAAGCTTTACCAATTTTTACAAGCTGTAATAACTGTGAACAACGTCCGAAATGAAACCGTTCCTGGTATAAAGAAGACGTTAGGACACGAGGAGAATAGTTTCATGCACTTGAAAACAACCATTTGTTCGCAACATACTTATATAATTTCTAATAATATTCAATTTGATCTCAAATTTTACTTGAAAATACACATAATAGTAGGATAAGTTCTATAAATTAGCGGGTAGTGGAAAAAATGATACATTCTATTATGTATCTAGTACCTTATAACTAGAGCATTTCATTTCGATAGAGGAAAGATTGTAAAGCAGAAGAGTTTTAGCTTAATGTGTGATTATTGAAGGAAAAGTATGAATGGAATTTGTCAATTTTGTTGATTCAACACAATCACAAAATGTCAGCAATGCAGGTTTGAATCATATATGCAACCACGAACATGGCAGGTATTCAAGAGGAGCATGTCGCACGTGCACATATATTTCCACTGCCTTCGCGAAAAGCTTTACACCTGTCAAATTACTGATGGCTGATGGCAAGAACAATTTTCTACTTTCAACATTTCATATTTAGCATTGTAAACTTGATACGAAGTAACATTAATCAGAGAAACTTTCACCTGGTGTAATGTGGTTATTGCAGAGTTTTGCAGAGGAAAACTTTGGTTGGCAAAAAATGTATGAGGTGTCTGCATTTTGGGATGCATTACAATGAGAATTTTTTTAAAATACCCATTTGTTCTCTATGAACACTATAATGCCATAAAAATATGAGATCATCACCTGCCTGTTAATTGAACATAAAAATTTGTTGTACATGTGTGTACCATTCTAGATGTTTTGCAAATATAATGTATATAAAAATTTAGGAAGAACGCAAAACTGCTCGTGCTTATTCATTCAAAATGCAAATAATACTTATAAAAAGTGTACATATTATAGAATATAAACTGAATGAAAAACTATTTGTTACACTGTAATTAAACGGGTTAAGATTGTATTTTGATAAGGAGGAACATGAGAAAGATTATTATATCGTGCACAGCCATAACGGAACTGGAAAATAAAATGTTGGTTCATCGGTTTGTACTGTTACCTTAATACTTATACATTGTACTTAATATTGTTATTATGAGACACAGCTAAAAAATCAAACTATTGTATTACTTGCCTACAAATACGTAGATCCCTACGATGCCCCAAATTCTTGTCCATAAAAAATGTTTTAGAAACTCTATAATATATATTTATTACGTCGATGTCCGTGTAGTCGGTAATTATGAGAAATTTTAATTATGCACTACTAAATGTGCGTACAAGAAGAGTGCGAGACCTCATTTAAAAGTTGTCATTTTGTCTTTGACATTTGCAAATGTTTACGTTTTGATTTTTGCAAGAAATGCATATTATATATAATATATATTAAACTTTATTAATTCACATATTGGAGACATCATGAACAGTATTTAAGCTTCAACAGCTCCACTTATATACATAAATAAAAATAACAATTTTACCATAATCTTGCTAATGTCATTACTTTAACTACAGTTTAGTTATAGCGCTTTTATTACGACTGCAATAATTATCATTATTATATTATATTAACATTTAATGTTCATTTCACACTGCACAACAAGGCGTCTAATAAAGTTCGACTACATTCTTGTTCCGCGTTTTCAAATCGTCTCTCAGTTTCATTTATTGCGAAAAGCTGGCAGAGCACCTTCATATAGCACTTTCACCTTTACAGCTTCGTCATCGATGGCGGAACGGAACGTTGCTGGAACCGAACATTTCTTTTAAAATTTATGTACATGAGCATGGGTATGCTGCATTACTTAAAATCGCACACCATAGGAATATGCCAATTAAGTATAGTTTTTACCTCGTGCTCGTGGTCTTCGGGAGCTAGATAATTTTGACTATAAACTTTCCTCCGCCTCATTCAACTGACTAGTTTTATCTTTTAATTCTGCCACCTCGATCTCCTCCTTATTACCGATGCCTTGATGGCTAACTCGATATACAGCAGCTTTCTTTATTCCTAACGTTTGTGCCCAATCATACGCTGCAATAAATGTGAAAAATCAATGTTTTACACACAAATTAGCATGTCGACAGCTAGTTTGATTGAATATTAAATTATTTCAATTCACCTGGCCTCCGCATTTCCTGCTCCTCTTTCGATATGAGACCTTCAGTTACTGGCCAGCTCTTGTTGCCTTTGTACAATTGATACAAGACCAACCCAAATGCGTTCCATGCGAAAAAATTATACATAAGTGATAACTTCTGTCTTCCGGTCCACGCCTCATGTTCTGCCATCGGATGCATCCGCTTGCGAACCCATCTTCGAATGAATCTTGGCGTACGAAAAAACATTTCACTCAAATGAGGTGAATGAAATCTGTAATTTGGAAGGATGTTAAGGAAAATTTTAAAATTTATTTGTATTCCTTCCCTGCAATAATGTACAATAATTTATTGAACCTCCATACCTTTCAAATCAGTCTAAAAATTAAATTCATAAACTTCAAAATCTAATCACACACAATACATATCGTATCGTGTGGAGCCTTATATTCTCTCACTTTCACCGGTGAAAGTACATTTTTATTTAAACAAAACAAATTTCACCCAAAAACAACTTTCAACCTTTCTCCTCCTGCTTTTTTTGTTATTTACATCAAACCATGTGCATCAAATTTGCCGGCCTTGCTCTCATTGGGAAATTGTATATTCTCTTTGTTCACGAGAAATGCTCTTACATACATTCTTGTAAAAAATACTTTCTCTATTTATGAAAGTTATCCACACACACGCATTAATATAACTTAAAGTTTTTCATTTATTGCTCAAACATTTTAGATTACTTTAGAGAAGTTCACATATTTTTAATCTGAGAAACTGTAAAATTTTCATTGCATGCATAACATGCACATCCATACATCCACAAACATTCTCAAGACTCACTATTTTAACTCATTCGTCTGGCCAAAAGATGTCTGCCGTAAACACATCTCCTCCAGCTCAAACCAACTCTGCTGTACTTTGGGAGCATGTGATGTGATTCAATTGTGATATTAATTCAGTATGTATACATTCCCATAGGATATGTACAGTGTAGTGTGTACAGCACAATGAATGTGAGTTCGTATCGTATGCATGCATAACGAGCTTAGGTATATACCTTAGCTCGTCGTAAATTGCGACTGGTGTTTTTGGATAATA
This sequence comes from Heteromurus nitidus, assembly GCA_034687055.1. Taxonomy (NCBI): domain Eukaryota; kingdom Metazoa; phylum Arthropoda; class Collembola; order Entomobryomorpha; family Entomobryidae; genus Heteromurus; species Heteromurus nitidus. The sequence goes on along the minus strand of JAQFZW010000022.1, from coordinate 19,215 downwards.
CGGAACCACACAGAGACACGAGCATAGAACGGATCCAAGAACCAGCCCAAAAAGCACAAAAATATACCTAAAAAAGGTGTAGGATGGTATAGCTGAATGCTTTTATATGTACCTTTTTGTATGAATCTCACATATTTTGGTGCGATGCGACTTTACTGGCTCACATACTCACATGTCTTGACCGTGTGACCTGATCGCCTTTATCATCTGATTCCCTGCCCGGGACACCATATTATTCAGTAAGTTTGGATGAAAATGAAACATTTTTACTGTTTACTCACATTTTAGCAACCTTTTGTTGTCATTGTTGGGTGCACCTAAAGAACAACACAAATTTGAAAAGATATCTGTGACGAGTGGAAGATTGGAGATATACAGCCGATAAATTAGTAAATTGTGCAACCAATAATCTAGCGTTTTTCTTTTGTTAACAATGGACAGAAACGGAATCAGGGTGGCTGGAAGGGACCTCAGGGATATTTTGACGCCTGGAGGAGAGACAGGAAGTACTATTGTTTGGATTTTTAACTGGACTTGGCGGTGTTCACCGTCATCTACGGCCAAGAAGATTAAATTTGAAAGCTGACATTGGAACGAGGTGTTTTGGTATTGAAACAGTCCAATAATAAGCCGCTGCGAAATGGATGTCTTGGAAGTTATTGCTCAGTAAGTGGATTTTAAATATGAATGTATCAGAAGTATCATATCCAGTACAATGTTTACTTATTATTTATGGCATTTTAAATCCTGTTTTAGACGGGACTATTTAGAATCCAGTGAAGAGGAAACGTCAATCAAGACGGAAGATTCTATGGATATTCCGACCACTGTTACAATTGTAGAAGAGGATGGCACAACGTCAGTCGTTGATGATGCTTCTATTGTTACAGACGCTGGACCCAACACCCCTATTCAATTTGCACAAAGTTCGAGTGGTAATGAAAGAATGAAACAAGTTCAAGTTCTAGAAACTGACTAATTGAAGCCAAAATAACAGCGACGGAAGTGTATATACTCAGTCTCACACATTTTTATTCTAAATGTTGTTATTAGCGGGCCTTTCTTATCGCGTCGTGGGAATCACGGACGAACCTAATGTATACCAAACTTCCAGCGGAATGCAGGTCCTCTCGCCGGGTGTAAATGGGCAATATTATGTTATTGGATCTCAGAATGTATTAGGTATGGACATATCCTGTTTACGTAGAATAGTATTCTGTTTTTGCCAAAACACTTACGTCTATTTAAATACCAATAAAATAATTCATGCAGGTCGACAAGTCGGAGCTAGACCTCAAATTATTGATGCCCGGACGCTTGGAAGAGTTAGTCTTGGGAAGGCTGTTGTCAGAGACGAGAAAAAAAGAGCGACGCACAATGAGGTTGAAAGGCGGAGGAGAGATAAAATAAATGGGTGGATTAACAAATTAGCTAAAGTCGTTCCAAATGCAGATGACGGATCTAAACAAAGTCAGGTACTATTTCCTCTACATTTTCTACCATTCATCGGAGGTGGTAAAACTCACATTTACGTATTACTCTTTCGTTCTGATTTTAATAGCAAAGCAAAGGGGGGATTCTCGCCAAAGCTTGCGAATATATTCAAGAACTTCGGTCTACAAATATCCGTTTGGCTTCTACACTAAAAGAGCACGAAAACACGGCTGAAGAATTAGATGCCTTACGTCAAGAAATTGCAGAGCTTAGAAGAGAAAATACTATGTTGAAGCAGCAAATTGGACCCACTGAAGACGACAGCACAGTCATTATCACGACATCAGACGAGTAGTTGTGTTTAAACAAATAGATTCATTAAATGTCCAGTTGCTTATTATGTACCGACAATTTATTAGCGCAGAAAAAATTAAATAATGCAGATTCTGAAACTGTCAAAAAATATCATCACAAATCACAATTTATTCGCCGTATCTTTTTTTCTTTGGGCTTGCAGTAAATCCAAGTGTCCATCAGATTATGATCCGCAGATTCTTTGGAACAAAAATGGCATCCATTTCCAGTAGCTTCTTATCCATCGCAATTGCTGAAACTGGAATGGCATTGCTTGAATAAAATAAGTGTATTTCTTAAATGCATTGTGAAAAACATTTGGTATAATGGGGGGCTAATCGAGCTACATCCAGGAATTTGTGTTTCTACCAAATTCATTATAATAACGCGTTAGTGGGATAAGATCCGAAACATGTCCGTCCATAAAAGCATTCATATACAATGACTGGTAGGTATAATAGGGTGAATGTATGTTCAATATAATAGATGAGGATGAGATACTTACTTCGCCACAGGATAATCTAGTTATGATTTACATCAATGTAGGCAATGTCATGAGTTAGGACACACGATGACAAGCGTAGTAGGGGGGAAATTCCCCACTTGAAGACTCCATGTAAAAAAGAGCTCGCAATGGATGAAGTACTTTATGCATGTACATCTCTGTAAAATGGTTTGGTGTGTAAATTATTGGTTTGGGTTTATTGCATTTGCACCACTGGGATCTGGTATACATGACATCGTGGGTATGTATAATGTTCTCTCATCAAGTTAATTTAGACACAAGTCAAGACTGAACAATATTACTCCATATAAGTACCCTAAATTAAATAAAGTTTCTCTACGACACACATGAAAGAAATTATTATACATGTTGGTGGCAGTTGAGATCATCACCTAGTCCACTAAGATCTCAAAATGGACTGAGCCAAGTCGGTTTTGTCGTTCATAATTGATGTTCTTCGCCCAAGCTTTGCACTCAATGTTGATGAGGGTATGACCTGAAATGCGACAGACAATGCATTAACTCAGTAAAACGCTCGCAACAACAGACGTGAACGAGAATATGTGTGAAATATGAGAATTTAATTGTCTATCAACAGGTTCTCTCATATAGAGTTCCCCTTTGGAACTTACGTGATGACGCTGGCACATTAAGTTGGACCATAACAAATGGTGACTTGTAATTGTCTTGATTCTTGAATGGGAAGAAATAGCCAGGAATGCCTTGCACAGGATTGTAAATCATGTTTCCTGAAGGAAGATTTTCCTGGTCACCAATGTTCTCGCCGGAGCACGAAAGCCAGACAGTTTTCAAGACATCTACTTCCTGTTCCGACAAAATCGATGGGATTGGTACCAAAGAAAACAATCTAATACGTGTACCCACCAAAACGATCCTCTCTATTTAGCTAAAAACTTACATGGCCAACATGTTTCTTCACTTCTCCTTGGATATGGGTCCTCAACTCCTCGGGCATTTCATAATCCTCAACCCTCTCTTTCAGGTCCGATTCCAGTTTCTCTGCATCATATTTGCCGTTGCTGACTCCAAATGGTTCGGGCTCCCAATCGAAAATCTATCATTAAAATACGATTAAAATCCAATGCTCTTCATATTTTATTGGGGAGTTCGTCAAGATTCACAACATGTACTAATATATGATATATGCGAGTAAGATACATTTAGTTTTTGCGGCACGATAATGTCTCGCTCGCTTAATTTAGGGTACCTTGTTAAGCTTGATCAGAACACAAGGCTTTCCATCTGGATATCCGAAACTAGTTTCTTTTTTGCAATCACCAAGACGGTCGACCGGGACTTTGCACACCCTCTTCTCATCTGCACCTTGACCATAGCTGCATTCGATAACATTTGATGCGCCTTCCTTCGGTTTTGATTCTGAAACCGGAATAAAACATTAAAGCAACCGAGTAAATTCCTAAATAATTTCCTGTCATGAAAAACTAGATGCCTTACTGTCAATAAACTCAGCGAGTTGATTTGACCAAAATTCGGAATCCTTCGTATCCTCAGTTTTATACCAGATCAAAGTAGATTCTGAGTTTTTATCTTGGTCAGGCATTGGTCTAAAACCAACTCCAGGGTTGGATCCTATAAGGCTAGCATCTTGCTTCCATTTAGGTGCTCCTCCATTGTCTGGTGAGTCCAATGTCGTTGCAAAGATTTGATAGTAAAGGTAGAAAAATCCAGCAAGGCATGCGTAGAAGATGATGTAGAAAACGGTGATTTTTACTGAAAAAAAAAACAAGTAACAAAATCCTCATGATATAGTTTCGCATTTCTTGATTGCATGCATGTTGCCGTTACAATGTCTCTCCGTGCCAATTGGAACGGAAATTAAAAGCCATAAACTTTAAATTTCATTGGGAGTTTGCATGTGAAAATGAATATAAAAAATCCTTCTTCAATATTTCGGTATGGTTGGAAGCATGTTGACATACACCGCAGAAAAAGTTCTCGTGTGATACACCCGTTTTCTTTTACGCAACCATAAACGACAAAGTATACAAAACCATATAATACAACTTGGGTTTGGGCGTGGATCATATAATGTACACCTCTGGAGGGACATGGTTTCTGGAGGCATTTATTTTGATGGATTATTATTTTGCAGGTACCAGTTAGCCGTTGGTGCTCAGGGTTATATCCACAAGGCAGGGTTACATTTCTCTAGGTAGATCCTCGCACGTATGCTCTATTCCAATTCCCCATTACAACTTTATTTTCCCTACTCCAAGAAAAACACTTGACAAGAGCATTTCGAGCTGTTGGTTTTCTTCAAAGCTTTTTGAGAGGAAGGAAGGACGAAAGAAACTTCTCATGTTCTCATATTTCTTTTGTCTTGCCTCGTTAATGCTGTGGAGGACAACTTTATGCTCAGGAACTGTGTCGTGCCATCATCATCATCATGATCGTGATGGAGCTTCAAGATATTGACTTAACAGCTCAAATACTTCAGCAGCTCCTCAGTTGTTCCACAAGAAAAATCTTCACGAAAGTCTGCCCATTTCCTCCTGTCGATGATGGTACTGGATAAAGAATTCACATAGGAATTCCTCCGAGTACGGAGTGAAACCAATAATCTAATACTTGAATATAGCACAATGGGGTTATTCTGTCATGAATATGAATTGTTCCTTTATCACCTCGGCCTGCATGCACCTGCTTTTAGTACTTTAAGCACGTTGTTATTACGCATACTTGATTTCAGTTCATGTATTTCCAACCAACTCCCATTTTAAAGAGTCTCCATTTCCACATTTGGGATATATACTCGTAACGGATCTCTATTCCCACTTCCAATCATTTCTGCTCTTCAATTTCAGTTTAAAGTGCCACGTTACTCCAATATATGCGTATATCTATGATGAAATTTTTTACCGTTACTTTTTGCTCGCACTTCTATCGAAATCGAATCATATTGGATTTGAAAGTAGGGAAAGTGTCGTTAGTGTCAGCGAGAAACTTCCATAAGTGAAGTACGCAGAATTTACGACTTGTTGTTACAATAATAATATTACTTTACCATATAATTCCTTTCTTCTCACTCACATACTCTCTCTATTTTATAGGAATTTAATGCTTTCTCCCCTTTTAGCATTATTGCAAATGTATGCGACGAAATTAGGCATAATGCAATTGCACACTTTCGTTCTGATAATTTTATCGTGATCGAAACGTATAAAAATATGAGAAACCCATGTTTTATTGGAAGGAGAAACGATTTAATGGCTCTTATCGTCAGATGTGAGCTTTAATTTGAAAAAAAATCACGTGTGAGGTCAACTGAAAGAATAGAGTGATTTTTATGTTTTATTGATTGCAATGGAGCTGCAAGGTGAACGCATATATATGATGGTGGTGATCGAGGGCTTCCTTCCTCGTACATTTATTTGTAGATACGTGGACTGGTCACGCAAATATTCACTTGTGTGAAATTAATGTGAAGTAGAAAAGTGAAGTGACGGGCGTGGACATATTATCAGGAAATTAGCATTTATGGAGTGTAGATAAGATATAAATGATGTGGGGCACCGTGTTAAGAGTAACGTCCAGCAAGACATTCTCAATGATTCATATTGCATTTTGCGTGATATGTCCGTTTAGCACTCCATTCGCAGTCCACGTTTGGATAATTGTAATTTGTAGATTGAGTACAAGCACCACAATTGATAACCTTTTGGAATATCTCGTTGATTGAGGCTATCTACAAGGTACATCACATTATTGTATTTTATATGAATGGAAATATTTGTCGGGCGTCATACGATACTCCACCATGCATTATTCAGCAAATTACGCAATATTAATTACGGCAGCGTAACCTCTGCATTACCCGAATAAACGACAATGTGCATTTTTCAAATCAGCAAATTATGAAACAACATTATAATCCTCGTTCTAAATGGGAAAAAAATGTGAGCATCCCAATTCAAGCAAATTGAAGACTTAAAATATCTGAAAACGCATAAGCTTGTTCTCATTGCACTGGACTTGAATTATAGCCTGGATTAAACGAAGTGCGACTCTAGTGGTATCATCGGTATAGCAAAAACATGAGCATTAAGTCCTTCAGCTTATTTTAAATTTAAACGATGGATTCAACTTGTGACGTATGTAGCAAATAATGAAGATGAAAATTCATAGTCCATGAAGAATCTCTAGGCCACACGACGACGACGGCACATTAAGGCGATAATGTACTGCCCATTCAATTTACAATGCAAAATACTGCCGTGATTGTGCCAGTGGGATTCCAGGTGCAAACACGAGTGTAAAACAAATAATATCGCATATTATTATACAGACTAGAATGCATCCCCCTGCTTACTTAATTTTTTTTGTTAAGGAAGTAGGACAAATATGGTTGAAAATACACCGCATAAATTGAGGATTGAAAAGCGAAAATAGGATATACGTACTTTCGCTCACAATGATGATGACATAAAACATTGGCTCAATTCCCTTGTGTCTTGCCTTGCCTGCCACATTAATGCCATAGGGTTCTCTGCGTAACGACTTGGCGTAAGTAATAGTAATAGTGCGCCATGAATATTTACACCCACGTGTTGGAATTCTCATGATTTTATAGAGTAACTCAATGTGAGCCTCGGGTGTATCCCGAGTCTTCATCGATTTATAGTGAAGAAGATGCATCAAGCAAATAGGGGATTTAAAAAATTGAGAATTCTCCGCATGCTGAGAATGCCAGGCGTAATAAGAGTACTCGTTGGTCTTAGGATTAGAAAGAAATTGCACATGGGTATTCGGTGTGCGTGTGTGCGAAGTTGTTGAAATAATAATTACTCCATTTGCTCTTCAGCTGGAGTTGTAGAGTAGCCGGAATTTTCTGAACGATTATTCTTGTTGAGCAAAAAAGGTGACATTAATATATTGACTTGAGTAGCTCACACAAGGTATCAGTCAAGTACTGATTTTGTAATTCACAAGTAATCAGCAGAGAGGTCCAACTGCAAATTATGAAGGTAAAAAATGACTCGAACAGGAACTTTTTATCTAGTCGGCTCTCCTCATGAATCCCAAATGTGCCAAATCATATAGGTTTAAGTGTGCTAACTTATTAACGTAAAAATCTCATCAATGCCGGTTTATTGTGCACCCGTAATATTCATACAGATGATAATGACGTTGGTGCTGGGCTGGACTGGTCTCATGCGGTTTTCACAACAAAAATTGTAAAACAGACTGATCATGAACAAATAGAAGCAGCCATTTGCCAAAAAATAAAATTCAGCCTACCGTGCTCGCCATGTGAAGCACCTTGTTCCACACACACACACAGTGGAAGCGTATGCATAATAACGCGTGAACTTTTTATTTCGTTCTCGAAGCCAAAAACTTTTCTCTAGACACCAAAAGTCTGCACGAACAAACGTGTAATGCACCTATATAAAGTATATAAGCTGCAAAAAAAATCCATGAGCTTTGAGCTCAACTCTTCATGACGATGATGCTCTTTTGCTGCTCTCTCGCGCTGCCCGTGGCTGGTTAAATTCCAGTTGGTATAATACACATACTTTACGTTCGTGTGTGGAAATGAATTCACGGAACAGTCCTTGAGTAGTCAAAGAGCTCTGTTAATTAACTCTAATTCCAGTTTCATCAGCATCACAATACGTTGGGAATTAGTGAGACCGTTTCACATTCAGAAGCTAAACTGCATACCTGAACTACCCGAGTTTTCTGGAGTTTTGCACTGGAATTGTCCAGTTCCCATTTTTTCATTTAATTTTTTATACTCCAATTACAAACTTCGTATCCAGCTTATTTAGAACTTTCCAGAAATCTCTTTGATGTAATACAAAATCGAAATGTGAAAGTAAAAAATGGTGTGAAATGAAAGAAATTATGGACTGTACATTTAGTTGAACGAATCCCAGATTAATTCATTAATTAAGTATATTGAAGTTTATAACATGCACGTCGAAATGTAATGAAACTCGCCGCAGTTGCTTCCAACTGGACTTATAGTGTGCGGTAGCACAATTCTCCAGCTTACAAAAAACCATATTTCCCCACCCATCCATGCATTTACTTCAGACGAGGAAAGCAACCATTACATTATCAAATTTCCAAAATCCAATATACCTAATCTCCTAGTGTTTGCCCATGTACACTAAATCTAATTTGACTTCAATTTCGCTCAGCCACTTTCAGCCTCTCAAGCATGCCCTGATGAACTTGTTTCTAGTTTTCCACTGTGTAAAACCGTATATGCCAACAACATGATCTTCATCAAAGTGAAAGTAATAACTTTTTTGCGGCTCTCTTCCGTCCATGTATCTCCCCCCTACACACGTGAGCTGCCGTGGAAAAGTTGTGAAGAAGCAAAAGGTGTTTTTGCTTTTACAAGGATCCCCTTTTTTCTCATGCCTTATTGCTTTCATCCATCCAACTGTGTATGAAAGAGTGCATGTGTCAGAGTAGACGCTAACATTAAATCAATAATTTAATGTGTCAAAGCTAGGGAACTTATGGATGATGATGATGATGATGATCTAATGGCAACCTAATTTCTATAGCTTACAGAGGAGGACGTTACTTTCTCCTCATATTTTCCCATTTTTGGTATGGTATTTCTCCTCTACGAGAGAGTTTGAGACTCGATTCGGCTGAATAATACTTTTGCTGCTTTTTGGCTAAAGCTCAGCTCTTTCTCTGTCGATGAATGATAAGTATTTTGCTGTGGATGCATTAAGCTTTCCCCGTTACCCACTCACGACGTTGGCAGTAACTTTTTGCTGGAGCATGTAAGTATCTGTGCTGGAGCAGGCCAACGAAGTTTCACCGAGACTTCCTCTCGGAGGTACCTACATGAAAACGTAAAAAGCACGCTTCTTTGCTTCCCCTTCTTTCTGCACAATATGCCATATAAGAGGAGTAAAAGTATGAGTGCCATGTGCTACGACGACTACATCTCCTCCTCGCTGTGGTGAACCAACCAGAAAAAGTATGTATATTCCCTGTGTGCTATCATATCTCTTACGATTAGTTTCTCTTCGTTTAATACATATCTATTCCTGGATCTGTGGCTCTATTTTTTCACTCGCCTTTTCATTCTGTCCTAACCTATCTGTTCTATTTTCGCAAAAAAAGAAGAATTTTTCCATGATGATGGGATGAGATCCTGTGAGACTCAAAGAGAGTGGGAGAAAGCAGCCGAGGGCAAAAAATATCAAACTGGAAGCTGAGAGTCCTTTCCCTGTTTTTTTTGTCCAAGTGGGAAAGGGAAATATTATGTGCCTTTCTGTCTCGGAGCTGGTGGCTATATGGAATTTTTCTCTCCTCTTCTTCTTCTTTTGAAGTCGGCAACTAGCGGAGGAAGGTACATATATGCTCATATATGTATGGAATTACATACCGTTTTGTGAAATTATCCAGGATATTTTCTATTATAACCAAGGGCCTAGCTTATAGCGGAGAGGCTTTTATTTTATTCTCCCTCTGTAGTACTACAATCTATTTTCGAAGCTGAGTGGAGCAAAGGGACTAAGCATGGCGTGCATGTTCCATAGAACATTTCTGATACACAATTCCAGCTCCAGAGAGAAATGAAATCTAGCTGGCACACTCTTCAGAAACCACTCTCCTTTTCTTTTACTTTTTTTGCCAAGGTTTGTTACTCGCTAACTTTCCTTACACAATCTTTTATTATTTCCTCTCGTAATACATAAACATCGAAGTATTCCCGTTTACTACACTCGTACCTCCATCTTCAACGAACTATCGAGTCCAGGCCTGACGTTTCCTCTTTTGTAATCTAATACAAAAGAATGCCTTTTGTGCGACCGTGTTTTATGGGCGGAGATATATGCCAAAAATGTGGTTTCATATTATTGCACATATTATTGCACATAGTATGATATTTTCCTCATAAAAACATGGAGGAAATCTTGGAATTTTACTCATTACTTCCCATTACTCATGATAAAAACGCATGAGCGTAAATAAATAATAAAGCGGCGACCACATGCTTTACACAACTCTCGTATAAAGCTGATGAATAAAGGGGAACTCTGATGCAATTCAAAATGTCCGGATATTGTGATGAGAGCAATAATTTTAGACCCGAGCTGAGAATTGTGGGAACAGAGAGAGTGATACAAGGGGGAAATATGTGTGTACACTTACACCAAGATCCGCATGTTCTTCCCATGACTTGACCAGTATTGGAGTCATAAAGGAATTGTCCGAAACCTCCTTCTCCACCGGGGTTATATTTGTCACTTTTCTTGGCCATGTTGATATCACCTTATATAATATTGTCTATATTTTACAACGATGAAATCTCTCCTCGCTGGCGAAGACGATGATGACACTAACAATATAAAAAAAACCGACCGACCGACTGTCTCTAAGGCAAGTTGCCGAGTGAGTGAATAACTTTTGTACAATGCACACACCACTGCTGCTGCTCTGGCACAATTCGTGAATACTGACGAGATGGAGTGTGCAGAAATAAAAGAATGTGTACCTACGATATCTCTGCGGTGTTATCTCTTCTTCTCACTGTGCATATGAAAATTTTCATCTACTCCGTACTCCCCGTCTCTTCTCCCAACGTGTGCACACGCGAAACTCTTATATATCGAGTATGTGCGTATGGATGTATTGTACTAAAAGGGAGAGAGATGGATAACTAATAATAATATCGCATGCGAACGTTTCCTATCGCTCTTCACTTAATGTTGTATCCTTTATTTTAAAGAATAGGAGTAAAACCGAGAGGGCGAGAAACGAGCAAAAGTTCTCTCTCTCTCTCTCCGTAGTTGTGGAGAAGCAACAGCAAAATGTAGCTCTTCTGCACAGTGAGAGTCAGCTAACGTGTATTCTATAATCGAAGAAACGTGTGTGTGTGTATGTCTGCAGTTTTTATGTGGAAAAAATTGTGTGTGCGTTTTGGCTCTCGTTCTCTGCCTTTCGGAGAGACTGGCACCGCTTCGGTTAAGGTTTTTGCACAGATTACTAAATGCTTCTTCTCTGATATTACTTCCACCACCGCCACACGACGAGTCTCTCTGTCTCTCTCCCTTTCTGCTTCTCTTCTTCGTCTTTTCCCTTTATACACACTTACTTGCTCAATACTTTGATGACTATGACTTGGTTTCCTTATACACTTTTTTACGTGCTAACAAAATTCACTCTGAAAGTGCATGTCGTCGTAGTCGTGTGTAATGTGATGCTGACGACGGTGGTGTACGCAAAAGGCAAAAGTAAAAGAAGTAAAGCAGTTGTACTGTTACTGTATTATTTTCTTGTGTTGCCAATATGTTTTGCAGCTAACCAACAACGTCTTCATCCCTTCTCTATATCTTTTGCTCGAAGCTCCTCTCTTTCCTCCTCATCCTCAACCGAGTGGACTAAACCCAACGCAAATCCTTCTTACTTTTTCCCCTTTTGCACTTCTTCGCAACTCTCTCTCTCTCTCTCTCTCTCTTCGTCATCTTCTTCTGGAAGAAGTTGGTATACACGTATCAAAATAAGCTTGCTTGCTGAATAATTTCCTCCTATATGCTTCGTCGTACACGGTGGTGGTGGTGTGTGGAGCAAAAAGAAAATATAGGCAAATGTTCACACGGCTTGCTCGGTTCACAAAAAACACCAATCTATATGCATATGATGGGACATTGAGATATATGAACATACGTTGTACGTCACTATTTTTGCTAGGCTATGGACTTCTTCGTAATAATGTGATTTTACATCTTTCTCCTCCTGATCTTTTCTGGTTCTGATCTTGACGCGGTCTGGTCTCCTTTCAGAGGCACACATCAGCTTCTACATTTGCAGTCAGTTCAGCACGGCATCGGTTTTTCCCTTTCTTTCTATAACCGCACTTCTCCACCTTCATTTCATTATTCTCCTGCAACTCTTATTGCTTTTTTTTCTCTTCCGAGTAAACAGTGTGTATGCATACACAATGGTAGGATTTAACGTGAGACCAAAAGACTAGTGTGAAACTCTCGCTTCACTTTGTAGTTGGAGTGCAAATGCCTAAAGTGTTAGTTCTCTCCGTGTCGCGAGAAGAGCTGCTTAAGATGCTTCTGCTTATGCTACTATATACGACGGCATGAAGTTGTTCATCTTTGTAGTAGTGCGGATCCTGGCTTCGTTCCACCTTTTCATTTGTGCAACCAGCAAAAAAAGAGAAGATGGACAAGCAAAAATTATTATGTGAGAGAGCTAAAGAAGAGAGCTGCAAAGAATGCTCTTGTAACGAGGCAAGATATTACAAAGCAAAACTGTCGAAAGAAGTTTTAAAAAAGCTCTAGCAATGAGACATGATGTGAATAAAAGTGGCTAATAAAGCATTTTTATACTCACAATCGCAATACGATGTATTACATTATATAACCCCCTAATATTTTATAAGAAAGCATGTGACTCCTATAACAAAATAATATGCCATGCGAACTCCTTCTTGCTTAGCAGCACCAGAAAATGGTTAACATCCGCTGAAAGTTCCTCCACTAACTTTTTTTGACTGACTGCACTTTTTACCACTGCTCTCCGGCAACAGCATGTATCAAAAAACTTGTCCATTTGAATAAGACGATGCGATGCCGAGTTCAGGTTCGGAAGAGCTTACACATAATACCTACACATATACGTACATAACTTTCTGCATCAAACATCTGCGCATTTTTATACAATGCATATATGAAGATGATAAACGATATTTTCTTTCCCACTTTAGAAGCGTTACCCCTTTTTGCAAGGATGCAGTGTAAACTCTACTCAAACAGACATCGCCATTGCTCAAAATCGTGCAAAGCAAATAGTTATATTGTGCATATATGTACGTATATGTATATGTTTTGTATGTACAAACATTGTAAATTCAAGCAGGCAGACAATGGACAATGCGTTTGAAGAAATAACAAAATCCCTAAACACATGAAATTTTCCACCAAATAAGCACGGAGCTAACCAGTAAAAAATGAAAGGATATACGCATAGTCACACCGCAAACATGCCACTTCAGCATCAACAACTCGTCATTTTTATTTTGCATTTTGTGTGCCATAGATTACGCTCGTTTTCGAGGTTCTAGTTGAAGCCACATAATATAAAATGATATCAAGAATCCGTCAATACATTTCCTTTTGTGTATCACACCTTTATACGGCATTTAAAAAAATAAAACTACGATGTGCACAACAGATTATGATAATGCAAAGCTGCTTGCAGGGAGATCAAATGAGATGAGTATGTATGTGAGCACCTACACAATCTTCCGGCCACACATTAAACCTTATGTCGATTGTGCGTGAAAATTGTCCGTGCTACAGGAAAGGTGTTGTATTGTACATATGCATTTTTACATACAGAACAATCCCGAAAGCAGGTTACAGGTTATTTGCTGCATCATCCCATCCCGCATGTGTATCAGATTCGAAAATAATGAGTCTCTGATGATTGCATCTGTATTCCTTACCATTTACCAGGCCGTGAATACGCCACCCCATAATTTCATTGCGGCAAAAAAAAGTAGTGTGCGATACTTGTTGGTGGAGTGCCTTTATAAAATGTGACTTGTTGATGAGGACGAGGATGATAACTATCATATGAGATTACAGTAGCAAACTTTTATTGTTATTTTGAGGTATGGATGTGAGGTACATAGTCCATTTTTTGAACGCTGTCTGCATGGAATACAAAATGAGTTGAGCGAAACCAGCGCTTTCGTGTATTCGTATGAGAGATACATCCGCAAAATAGCGCTTGTTTTAAAGACATTGCTCATAGGCTTATACATGTTTAAATCCCCTGTTTCGGCTTCCATCGTCCGTTTTATTCCAGCAAAAAGAGTGGAGTACTCTAGTGCACACAATATATCATGCTAAGTTGTACAAAGTTCGCATTTTGCCAGACATCAGACAATATACGTATTAGAGTGTTACAACCCATGGGTGATGGGTTAAGATATAGGATTGCCTACTGTGTGTGTGCTTGCAACTGAATGAAATGAGATGGGAAAAGCAAGCACTCGTTGGTACGTTAAAAGCTACTTATTTTGCCATTGGTGACTTACAACAAGGTAAAGGTGTAGTGGAGTCAGAGCCACTTCAGGTTACTCATTCTTTATACTCTTTAATAATGCATTACAAAGTCGTTGTTACATACTCGAAACCCCTTGGACAAATTCAATACATGGAAAACGAGCTCAATGCATAATGTAGCCAAATAGTATCAACATCATCATAATAATGTTGAGGCATACTCGACATCCATGTCGTGTATGTGTTCATCTCTGCCAAAAAAATCTACTTTATCTTCAAACCATATCTCTCTGGTGCTTGCAAGCCTTCCCGTTTCCCTTTGATTCGTGGAGAGTATTATAATACGCGACCGAAATATCGTATAGCATCGAAGAGAAAATCACTCCACGAACTCGTGTTGTAAATGATAAAGATGTTTTAAAAGAGAATTTTATGAGCATTTTCGATAAAGGAAAAGTTTCACGGTAGTTTGTGCGTTGGTTACTCCTTAGCTCAAGCTCGTAATGGCTTTTATGGTTTGTTAGAATGTCTGGAGATTCGTGTATATCGCACATCTGTATATCTGTATATGTACTATGATGGCATAATTCTGAAGTACCTGTGTTTTCATATCATATCACACACAAAAATTTGTGACGTAGCAAGCATCCACCTCCTGCATGCATAAAATTCATGGAAATTCAAAACTAGCTCGAGAAATTTAATAAAACATTCAGCTAGTAAAGTAATATAGACATTGCGTAAATAGCTAGAGGTAATTTGTAAGGCAATAACTTTTTATGTGTTTGTAAAAGTTTTGGCAAAATGAGAACAACAAAGTTTCTTTTTGAGAGCATCTTCACAGGAAAAGATATCTCCATTCAATTCAATCTTGGTAATGCATTATGCATAATAATCACCAAAGGTGTGTGAGTGGTAGTCTGATAGAAGCGGAAACACACTTCTTGAGTGGAAGGAGGATGTAGATGGTACGGGAAAATGAGTACTTGTTTTAGAAATGAGGTTAAAATGAAGTAGACTGAGTATTTTACCAGAGCATTTCCGAAAATATTTTTGATACGATGTTCACCAAGAACTTGACTTTATTTTTACTTTTTACAATATAGTTTGCATGAGAATTTTATATTTATAACCTCTACTCGTATAACATTCACGATCATCAGGATCACGAGGAAAGGAAATGGGGAAAATTCTACCTGTAAAAAATACTTTAAAATGGTGACGCCCAATTCCATGAGCGGAACTTGGTAGTAGGATATTGCCACCGTTTATAGCTAGCAGCGTGACAGAGAATCTATTACATCTCCGAAAGATCTCATACAAATTGAAATTAAATATGCACAAAGACAACCTACTTTGAAACTCCTGTCATAACACTTTTACACAGCCACAAGGTAGATGGAAATGAAGTTTCCTGAGATGGTTTTAAATGACGATCGTGAGCAAACGACATGGGCTTCAATGAGCTTCGTTCACTCTCAGCGTAAATCCCCATGCGAGGGCCAGGCAGCAACGTGCATTTACGCGTGAGATTCTTGCATGAGCTCAGCTTTACCGTTATTTTGTGTAGAAGTCATTTATAGGGGTTTATTACGATTAGTATCCGCAAATATCTGTAGATACATACATTATATAATATATATGACACATAGGCAAAGGCGTCTTGTATGTAACATAACTAAACGAAAATTACATCACGAATTACCAAAATACGAACAAAGACAATCGTACCCTTATTCACAAATTATTGAGAATCAATCAGTCAAGTGGTATGAAGAAATCTTCGACTGGACGTTATGGGTAATGGACAACACGCAAGAAAACAAATATGGGTCTGCCATTCCTGAAACTCATACTTTTCCGTGAACTAATGTGTACAGAAAAGAACTAGGATATTACAGAAATCTTTTATATTGTAAGAACGATATACAAGGGTAATTCTATACGGGTAGTTGCAAATCTGTATTTTTCCTATGATGACTAATTGAATGGGCGCATATAGGCACTTGTGCTCAAACAAACGTAGTAAAGCCATTAGTAATATGCGTATTTGACTTTTTTGATGAATTTTGTTAGTGGGCTATTATACGAAGAATGCTGTGAAGTGTGCTTGTGCAGGCAGATTCATTGTGCCTCCTTTAGGAGACTTTACGATCCAATTACTCTTATGCAAGTACTTAATTAAATTGCGCCCACTTTGTAACTCAATATCGAAGAATGCTACCCAAACCCAGACGAGAACCCAGGTATGATATGTCATACAATCGGAATGGAATCTCTTGAGCCCAAGCTACGACCACTTATGTAATCAACGAAAACATGATGATAGAATGATAGTAAGGAGCAACGAATTCATTCCAATTTGACGTTTCACAGGGACACCATTTTTATGCAATGTATGTCATCTTGCATTGGTATATTTAATCGTAATTATTAAAGTATAATCTTTTGTATAATCGTTTGGGAGAAATCATGACTGCAGATAAAATGTGATGCTGAAATATTTAGCTAAATTTCAATGGTATCGCATGGTTCGGTTCGGATACGGATTAGCCGATCGGTAATTCATGTCTCATGTGAGATTAGGACATTACACCAGCTTAGTATGCAATGGCGAGTGGCGACAGTGCAGAAGTACGAGACATTAAAGTTTCAATACTATTTATCAAGAAATATCTCGGAAATATATACACAGTAGAATAATTTTTTTACGTCGATACATGGTTTCGTCAAAAAGACAAAATAAATATTGAAAGGAGAAAGAATAGTAAGATCATTAGCGTATTACGTGTTGTGCTTACGTGATTTTGTATTTAGAAAAGGATGTAAGACGTAATCGTTAGCTTTAACTTAAAATCACAAGCAGATTAACTTGATATATAGTCAATAGTGTAGGCGTAAAAATATTCACACTTCAATATCAATAAAAATTAATGATTAAGGAATAAAATATAGTGACTGTTTCGTACGCACTTCACCATTTTAGTCGAGAAAGACCGTTGAGCAGTTTGAAATTAAAAATTTCTAGTCATCTTGAAGTGCCTTCATAGGCTGAAGTTTGAGCTTCTTCGTGGCTGGTAATGCACCTAATTCTATTTTAGAGCCGAATCTCTTTTCCAAAGGTCGAATTTGTGGCTGAATGTTTGTTGAGGAGGATGGAGCAATCGAACGACGAATGGTCTAAAGTATAAATCAACTCTGTTTATAAGTAACTGAATCCCTTAAATACAAATTGTTAACTTAAGTATGAAAGTTTTAAACTTTACCTGTAAGGCAGTCTTCACGGGAGAAGGTGCAGTTCGAGCTTTTCTCCCCAGTTTTTCCTCGTTAAATGCGTCCCATTCCTTTTTTATCATCAATGGAATCTCTTGTCCCAAAATAGTCATTTTCTTTGCATGTTCGGCTTCAAATTTTTGAGCTAGACCTACTAACTCAGTTTCAAGTTTTGGAAGATTTTTCATCAAATAGTTGTGCATGTTTTGATCCTTTAGCAGTGAGCCACCCCTTCAAAATTAAAAAATGAATGCAAAATGACTCCCAGCAATGAACTGCATTTGCATTTAGTATCGTTAGAAAAAAATGAAATATTAAAAGTTAATGCGGCTCACCTATTTACAAAGCGAGAGGGATCAGAGGCTTTTGCTTCCAATTCACGCAACTTCTTCCACATCGAATCTCGTTTGTGAATCTAGATCAGGTGAGAAAGAGATTTCAACTACTGAGCACTGCAAGATTATACGAAAAAGAAAATATAGTGCAGTTGATCCTTACCTTTTTAAGTATTTCCTGGTTTTTCTCATGATAAATCTTCCACCTTTTGAGCTCTTCCTTATGAATTCGCAGCATTTCTTCAGTAAAATCGCAACTTTCATATTCTGCAAACTGCTTCTTCTCCTCCTCGGTAATCATGCACTGATCCCAAATGTCCGACATCTCTTTCCTCAACTCGTAAATATACTCTCGTAATCTACGACATTTGTCCTCCTTTCTACTGATGTATTGTGCTTTCAAATCATGAAGCTGGACAAAGTACATCATACACGAATGAAAAATAACATGACAAATGTATGAAATAGTAATAGTATACACATAAGGCAAAATTTCAAATTATTTTATGCTCGACTTACAGCACTGACGATACCAGTTTCAGCGTTTGTAAAGCCTAATCCGAATTCTTCATTTTCATTCAATTCACTCCATAACATTTGCAGTTCATTCCATATCGTTTGAGCTTCCATCTTCTTGGCCTGAACTTGTTGCGACAACTGATCATAGCACGCCTAAATTAAAATAAATGATTATACTTAACCTCAACATAATTTATGCCATTGCATTACGAATTAAAACCTTTAACTTATTCTGTAGAAATGTGTGATGACAATCAGAACCACAACCACCAATAACTCCGTAATAATTTCTCAAGTAACAAAATCTGATCCTGCTTACCTTACATGCAGCAATAAGCTCATCATTTGCATGTTCCGATAACATGTCGTCATCCAATGGTTCCGCCATAATCAACTTATCAAACAGAGAATCGTTAGGATTTTCTCCAAGAACTTCATACAAAGGCTTGATCTTCCTCCTCCACGCTGCAAACTCGGACTTGATGTTTTTCTTGAAAAACTCGTCAGTCTCCGCACTGCTCATCAGTTGCTTCTCACATTCACGATCTTTTGTTGGAGTTTCCATCTTTCCGAACCTTACTTTTTCGAACAAGACGAGAATCAAAACAAAAATATTATTATTATTCTGTTCGAGTGCGAGCTGTTTGATGTTTTGTGTTGTGCATGCATACATGTATGAAGTAACATTCATGCCATAAACATATCGACTTGGCGCACTATAGGTATATCAACCCGCACTATACGTATATCA